>LIEC01007623.1:0-44798 GCA_001925005.1 Drosera capensis
AGAAGATTAGTGGCATCTTGCCTTCCGAAACCTGGTCTTCACAGTTTTTTCATGATCAAATTACTGCTCTTAAAACTTCCTGTCAGAAAGAAAAAGATGGACATTCTTTAGGGGCTCATCTTCCTAGATATTCATGCCAATGCACTTTATGATTTTTCATTTCTGAAGGTTTTTCTTTCTTTTCTTTTCTTTTTTATTGGGAGAGGGGGGGCCTTCTTATGGAACTCCCTGTCCTACTCATGTCAAATCACTTTGTATCCTCTTATTTCTTAAGATTGATATTGTTCTTGTTGTGCTGATTGTGGATCTACTTTTGGCAAAGGACCAGGAAACCAGTGAAGAAAGCCTGGCGGCTGTTGCCGGGATGTTTAGCAGCAAATCAAAAGGTGATTACCTGTCTGTAACAAACAAACAAGTAGCTGTGCATGATATCTTTTATGTTTCCTCCATAGGTGCTCTCTCGTAGTTTTATATAAATTTGATAAGCAATGCTGATCGATTCCCAATATGTTTCAGAGATAGAGGAGAAGTTAACAATCTAGATGTTGAATTTACTTCTAATATTTCGGATTAATGAATTAGCAATTTCACACAATTATTTTGATGGAACAAAAGTAAAATACTTTTGATGAATTTCATAATTTGTGAAGGTGAAGTATGACGCAGGACAGAAACGATAAGCAGAGTACTCGTTCTCACACGAGCTCATGCTTGCCCAAATCCACGGGGAGACCCATAGAAATACTTTCTTATGATGGAAAACAAGGAACTGCTCGCGGGCTTACAACTTTCTCCCTACTTATAGAACGGAAATAGTCATGCTCATGCTTCCATAAGTGTAGGGACTAAAATTTTCTCCGCGTCGATGTAGCGTATAACTCTATCAAGATGTGTGGATACCCTCCCTTCTCCAAGGATAAATGATTTCTGAAAAAGCCAGAGGATTTGACAATAAAGATGAGCGTTCTAGTTAGTTACATGTTATAATTGTTAAGAGTATTAGAACCATGTGTGATTGTGCAGTCAGAATCCAAGTGTTGCATCAAGTTGAATGCATAATTCATCTAACCGACTCACGAACTTCTCGCATAGATGTAAGTGCAACCCTGCATTCTCTCCTCATTCAAACCCACTCGAAAGAAAAGTATAGTGAAGTTAGATGGGCAGAAATTAGTGATGCTCTTTTGTCATGTCTTTTCTCCTCTAGTGCTGCTATTATGTGCAGAAATCGTTGAATTAATCCTAGTTGTTAACTTCGATGATTATCTCTTACTTTGCAACATGTTGAGTATGGCAGGTATCGAATGGATATTGGATAATGATGCATCTAACGCTGCAGTGCTGGTTGCCAGTGAAGCCCATGCGATTACATTGGCCATTGAAGGCCTCTTAGGAGTTGTCTTCACAATCGCTTCTTTGACGGACAAAGCTATGGATGTAGGGGAGGTATAAGGTGTTACCTCACTTTTTGATTGCTAAGGTATTTTCTTCAATAGGTTCCTGCCCTAATTTTTTTTCATTATTTGGGGGCAAGCAGCTTGAATCCCCGAGATTGGAGTCAGATTCTCCTGGAAAATTGACTGGAAAGACAACAAATTTATGCTTTTCAATGGTTGATTCGACATGGTTGACAATACTTGATGCATTATCGCTAATTTTGGCAAGGTAGGTTTTAATTGTAAGAAAATGATGTAAAACCTCTGCAACTAGCTGAACTCTCTTCTGACTCTATGAGGAATTTTTTTCCCAGATCTCAAGGCGAGGCTATTGTCTTGGAGATTTTGAAGGGGTATCAAGCCTTCACTCAGGTATGGATTTTTGTAACTTCTTTGATTTATGACTGCCCCCCCCCCCTCCCCCCGTTTTGGTTGGTGGCGAGGAATTATTGGATTATTTGAAGTTCGCTTTGTCACTGCAACTTTTATAGCATTATCATGCAGGCATGTGGGATACTGCATGCTGTCGAGCCACTTAATGCTTTCTTGGCATCCCTTTGCAAATTTACCATTGGTATTCCGATGGATGCTGAGCGCAAGAGGTTTGTGCCTTATAAAGCTTATGCTATAAAAGTTTTGGTTTATATCTGTGTTGACTTCCTAGAATTTAGTATGACTTGATCCTTATGTTCTGATCATTAATTTATTTTCTTGATGTGACATGTGATTATTTTACAAATTTGATGTGGCAATATATTCATGATGCTTTTTTAATCTTTGCGTCCTCCCTCTTGTGAATGCAGTAGAGCTTGAAGTTTTATTCTGTAGTCTCACACTGTTTAAAATAGGGGTGAGTGGGGGGCATGTGGCTTTAATTCGTGCAATAGTCATATAGATCATTGCCAATAGCATATCGATGGTACTCCGGTACCATAAATGGAACCAGCTATTGAAGAAGGAAAAAAAGGAGGGAGGGGGGAAACGATTTACTTTTCATTCTTTATAGAGTTATTCTTCTTTTCAATGGTTGGAAGGGCCTTGATTTCTCATCCATAATACAGATACGTTCTCATCCAATCATCCTTTGTGTTGATACCTTTTAGCATTTGGAGGTTCAAGTAAATTGTTGGATGATGATGTTGAAAGAGGCGAAGAGGTAAACCTATAATATTTTGCGGTAAACAGAAGCTAATATGCAGAGCTGTAAGGGTTAGAGAGATGCCTGGCCTTTGAGAACGTATCTGTATTATGGTTTTTCTAGTATTAACTCTCACTCCGAAAAGAGGCTTTGCATATGCAGCAACGGGGATAATTCTTTGTAATCCCTTCGTTTCGAATTATAGGATACAATTTGATTTAGTATGTGAATTTATGTATATTTGTTGAATTTTGGATGTTTTACTTTGATACCCTTAAAATCTTTGGTGAGAGTGGAGTTTATTGTAGTGGCTGGGAAGAGAGTTGGCAGAGTGTACTGTAACAGAGTAAACTTTGTCAAAATAGGTGTATTGCCTTCGGGACAAAGAGAGTAGTATTTTTCCACAATATGAATGGCCTCCCTCATCTCCATAGGAAATGGATGAGGGCTATCCTCTGTCTCCAAACAGCGGTTATTAGCATTCCTGACATGATAAATAGGATTTAGATTCGTGTTCTCATTCATTTAAGCCCCTGAGTTCTCAGTTATTCATGACATGACCCCTTAATGTCTTTGGCCACTCTCCTATACAGTGACAATGGTCATATTTTCTCTCACACTTCTATCATCGTACACAATCTATTTTTGCTATCGGTAGTGAACATTAAATTCTTAAGGATACTTGTCCGTGTCAATAGTTAGTGGATGCGATTGAGTCTTTTCACCTAGTACTAATTGTCTTGCATTTAAAATTGTAGTGCCTTACAATCTCCTGGTGCCCGACGTCCAGAGTCTCTAGTTGAACAACGGGAAAGCATTGTTCTTACTCCCAAGAATGTCCAGGTACACAATCATGGCATTCAAGAAAAGCATCAGTATGATGTTTTTCTTCCTGTTTCCACATTTTTCTTCTTATTCCTTCTATCAAGGAAGAATATGAAAAGGAGTAAAGCTTCTGTTAGGTATTGCGGGTATCCCATGGTTGATGAGGTCCTTTCATTTTGGCTAGTCAGGCTCTAAGGACTCTTTTCAACATAGCTCATCGGCTGCACAATGTTTTAGGGCCTTCGTGGATTCTGGTGAGCTGCTCTGCCTTTATGTGCTGGTGATGCAAGTGAGTAGGAAGTTTTCTAATGATACTCTGTAGGTTTTGGAAACTTTAGCAGCTCTGGACCGTGCTATTCACTCCTCCCATGCTGCAACTCAGGTAATTTGGTTATGATTGTTTGTTCTTCTAACTTGAGTGATTTTGTTACGTACTTAGTTTTTTTTTTCTGCTGAACTGTAGTCTGGTGCTCTAGTCCCTACCAGTACCTTTCGGTTAACACGCATTTTCTTTCTCTTTTCTTCCTCCTTTTCTTTTTTAAAACCTAATGGACCATTTGCTTACACCTTCAAATAATATAAGCTTGTGTGACCGGATTATTGGATTCACCATTGAACTCTGTCGTGTGGCTTTTTCCATGACAAGCTCAATGCGTAGTTTCATTCTGTGGGGCTTCTCAAATGTCATTGTTTCTGTTATTTTTGGGCTAATTGCATGGCCTCTTGCGTTCTTTCTTTGTGTTGCAGGTTGTCATTCATGCTAATTCATTTATGGTTTTCTACATTTGTGTTGTTTTTTGTTATGCTTTTTGCCCTTAAGTGGTTCTAACTGCAGGAAGTCTCAACTTCTGTTCCAAGGCTCACCAAGGAGTCATCTGGACAGTATAGTGACTTCAACATTCTTTCGTCCTTGAATTCCCAGGTAACAGAAAACATCTGCATTTGGTCATGGATTCTTGCTTTATTGCATTCATAGTCTAACATTCAATGCAATGTGTGAAGCTGTTTGAGAGCTCTGCCTTGATGCACTTATCTGCAGTCAAATCTCTTCTCTCGGCTCTCGGTCAGCTTTCACAGCGTTTTTTAGGAGGTTCGAGCAGTGTTGGTCAGGCTTCTGCTCAAAGAATTGGAAGCATCAGCTTTTCAGTCGATAGAATGACATCTATCCTAGTTAATAATCTTCATAGTAAGTATCAATTGAAGTTCCTTTTGTTGATTATCTTGTTCTAGTTCTGTTCTAGTTACATCCATAAGGGCTCTCTGCCACTGTCTAGAGGAGATTGCTCATTATTAAGTATTCACTACATAACTATTGAATAGCTATGCCTTCTTAATGAGAAAAAATCATAACTATTCGGTAAAAAATGCTTGTGTTTTCCACTTCAAATGATCTCCACTGCTTCAGACATTTTTAAATAATACATGTGGCAATATAATCCCAACTGCTGTGCGACACAGCGAATCAGCAAGTCCTGATTCTTCTGCTGTTTCTCATTGAGGGCCGCATATTATCTTCCAAAATATCACTCGGTGGGGTCTCTTGTATGGATCAGTTTCCCTCACTCTTGTGTGAGTTATAAGTTTTTGCCTCATCCTCACCATGCTTGCCAACTCCGACACATTGACATATCTTCATGTTGTCTATGGGAGTTTATATCCACATGCGTCTTAGCATTCTCATCTCAGTCTATGTGTATCCTTTTGGTAATGTCCTAAAGTATGCATAGCTTCAGTCTAAAGGTTCTCCTTTTCTTTAAAGCTGCTGTTTTACAATCTGGTAATTCCGATGATGTTTAAAATATTGAGACACTCCTCCATTGTTACCACATGGCGGTGATGACATTCTATATTGAAACTTTCAGGTTGTCCATTATCAGAATCGATCATTAAATTTGATCGGCCTTGTTTCTGAAGTTGTTAGTTGTTGGTTTCCTGTGCTTCATGTGACTTCCCTGACTAGTTAAAGCACACTTCAATACAATTTGTTTCTCTTTTTTGTCCAATTTATCAAAACTATGCAGTGACCCCAGGTTGGGTCAAATATGCATGACCTTTTTTATTGTATTTGTTCCAATTTGGAAATGAACATGAAATATGTAAATGTAGCTTCATAACATCGTCATGCCATATGCACAATGCATATTTTGCTGCAAGTGTGCTACTAATGTTGTGATGACTGAAGTTCAATGTTTATGCTGGTCAGATTGATTTCAGAATATGCTAATGTGACATGATATTCCTTTTTTCTTCCTTCCCCCGTTTGTTTGTTCCAGGAGTGGAGCCGTTGTGGGATATAGTTGTTGGCCATTTCCTTGAGGTAACTAGCATCAAGTGACTGCCTAACAATTATATATGATATCTGTAAACTGTTTCATTCTTTCTCCAATTGTGATTTCAGCTTGCTTGGAATTCTGATCAACATCTCCGAAGCATGGGACTTGGTGCCTTGGATCAATCAATTTGTGCTGTTTTAGGCTCAGACCATTTTCAGCTCCTCATCTCATCCAGACCTGTTGAAGATACACAACAGGCGAGGACTATTTTTTTAAGGCACTTGAACATCTTTTCTTCTATCATAATGTTTGGATAATATGTTTTTCTTTTAATCTGCAGAGTAAAGCTGCATTGACCGGGCTACGGTCGCTCGAGTGGTCCGTCATTTCACCATTGAGGATACTTTACTTCTCCACACAGAGTGTTGATGTTCGTGCCGGGTCTCTTAAAATTCTTCTGCATGTCTTGGAGGTAGCTTTTCACATGTATAAGATACTGGTATATTTTGTGACCATCTGCTCCTATCCGCTGTAGCTGTCTTATTGTATTTGTGGAATGTGTATCAGAGGCATGGAGAAAAGTTACGATATAGTTGGCCGGATATACTTCAGATGTTAAGGTCTGCTTTTCCCTGTTGGATATATCTGTTGCATACCAATGCTGGTTGTGTTCTTTGTTTGAATCAAGTTTTCCTTATTTATTGTCTTATTTTGTCAAGGTCCGTTGCAGATGCACCAGAGAAGGATCTAGTGACGCTGGGATTTCAGGTTAGAGGCCCAGTTGCACAGTATTGACTGAACCTTCAATGCTTTACTTGTACTTTCACCTACTTCTTGTATATTGTGTGACACTAATGCCAGAGTCCTTGGAAACAGGGAGGTGGGGGGTTTGGAATTGCCAGTCCTTTGCCATTGGTCCGAGTTCTTGATTTATTTTGCTTATATATGTGTGATTCCTCTTTCCGTGGTTTGATTATGTGGAAGCCTGTTTGCCATGTGTTTGACTAATCTTATAGAAAGTATTGCAACTAGAACATGGAAGTATAGCTGGTTATATTCCTTTTAATGTTTGTCTTTCTTTTCCATGTCTAGAACTAAGCTGTAAGTGATGCTTAAACTTCTGATTTAAATTTGTAAGTGGACTTTTGGCAAGTGACAAACTCATGACTTGCTTGACCGTATCCTCTCATAGTGACATATTTATCAACGTAAGATATATTCTCTTCGTCCCAAAATGTCGTCAACGTTTTTTTATTTGGGTCGTCCCAAAATATGCGTGACATACCCTTTTGGCAACCTTTTCTCCTAAAAGATACCAAAACAATCAATCATCATCTAGTATTGTACAGTTCACTACCTCCTCACATAATTGTTACAGTAAACTTCACTATTATTTAAAAATTATAGATTTATTTAATGAAATTCATAATATTTCAACACATAAATTTGTATGTCGGGTCAAGTTGTTTCTTGTAGTATTGGATGGGGAGAGTAATATTTTTAGCGAAAAAAGGACAATAACCCTGATCCCGTAACAATGATTCAATTGTCATCGAACTAGAACTAGGATGAAGAGCTTTGCACATATGCTACCAATCACATAACCTGGCTCCGATGATGAAGAACCATTTTGGGTCATGACATTGTGACCTCCCTCGATTATCTGCACTATGTTTGCATCCCACTTGGGGAAGATGTAGTAAGAATGTAAGATAAACTGAAGAGATGAAATTCTAGGCTAGATATTTGTACCAACTAGGCTGTTCTTCTTTCTTATGCAGTGAGGGCATGTTGCCCAAGCAGGCTTGACAACTGTTTGATTAATTACATGAGTTAGAACATTGCCCAAGCTACATAGCCGCTAGTGGGTAACTATGAGTTCTATAACGTGAGATGATTACTGATATATTCTAGCAGTCTGAGTCCACTTTTTTACTGAACAAGTTGGCGAATTGTACTTTATCTGAATTCATGCTTTTTAGACGAGCCGAAGTCCTATCGATGCATCTTTTTTTTTTTTTGTTAGTGGTCTTCTCCTCTAGCATAAGTTGTCGTGTGCTTAATAATATATTTTCTTTTATTACTTTGCCATTCTTCTGATGCAGAGTCTGCGTGTCATTATGAACAATGGACTCTCAACTATACCTGTAGATTGCCTTCAAGTGTAAGTTTTGTTGTCATATCTCTCTGGACATGCTAATTTCTATGATTTTTCTGTTCGCTATGTTGCTTTAGTGCTTTATCGCTTTAAAACTAGACTCGTCAAAAGGTTGCTCTTTTAGCTTCTGGTCATGCAGATGCTATATACCAGAACCCCTGGCATTCCCGCAGAGCTAACCCAAGGGAAGCCTAGTTTTGTGGGGGATTATATACACGTGGGATGCCTGCTTTCTCTTTTCTTTATTTTTTTGTCTTGTGCATTTTTTAGGTCAAAAGGTAATGTGGGTAAGTTCTGAGATCTTTGTCATGGTATAACAAAAAAGTTTGAAGGCCGACGTCAGGTTCACTACCGGATGGAAAAACAGGGCTGATTTTAAATCATCCCCAACGCAACCCTATATATATACACATATAATATACTATATAATAATAGTTGGTTTAAATTCTTCTTTCAGTTTTTGTGGGTCGTTGGCTTGGTCGCTCTCTTTTTTGGCTTGCTTTGTACTATTGCCGGTTTTCTTTGCTCAATCCGTCCTCTTCTTCTTCTTCCATCCCACCCCTCTTGTTCGTGGGTATACTGTGTGGCTTGTTTTGACCATCTCTTTTTTGTGCCCGTTTTGATTTGCATTATGATTTGAAGGGTTGATTGGTGGTTGATTTTGATTTTGATTTTGCCGGACATGTTTATTTCCCTTCTCTTTATGTGATCCCTTTTTTATCATTCTTCAGATGCATAGATGTTACTGGAGCTTATAGTGCCCAAAAGACTGAGTTGAATATAAGCTTGACTGCTATAGGTCTTTTATGGACTACAACAGATTTCATTGTGAAAGGGCTTATGCACTATCCTGAAGGCAAGGGTACAAGATTGTAATTTCTTCGGAATCATACACTGTCGTAATCCTTTCACAAATCCATTGATCCTGTTAACAATGCATATTCCAGGTAATGTTAGTGTACCTTCTCTATCAGCAACGGCAGATGGTGAAAAGTGCATTGAGGATGGATTTGGTGTGAAACAGATCAATAATAAAGCTCATACAGTTAAAGTTGATCCAGACAAATTTGTTGTCTCTATTTTCTCATTACTCCAAGCACTTGGAGCTGATGAGAGACCTGAGGTTCTTTTCTTTTCTCCTTTCTTTTTCAATACACAGTACTATATGTTGGAGTGGTCGATGAAATATAGTCATTAACCGAAACGGATCAATAGATAAAAAAATAGAAGTGACAATTTGAAAGCCAGGAGACGAGCAGGAAAACTAGAAATGTGGTGCGTAACAAATCAGCATGACCAACTTTTTGCGCTGCTCACTTTAATGTCGTTCCAGGTCCGACACTTTTTGCGCTGCTCACTTTAATGTCGTTCCAGGTCCGAAACTCAGCAGTTCGTACTTTTTTTCAAACCCTTGGAACTCATGGTCAGGGGCTGTCACAGAGTATCTGGGAGGATTGTCTTTGGAAGTATGTCTTCCCTATATTAGATCGTGCTTCCCACATGGTATGTTGAGGCTTTAATTCATGCACGTTATAAATCCTGATTTTTATCAGCTTTAGCAAGCTCAGGATCTTTGGTTGTAGGCTGCAACATCATCTAGAGATGAATGGCATGGAAAAGAGCTCGGAACAAGAGGTGGAAAAGCTGTTCACATGCTTGTGCATCATAGGTATGACCTCCTCTTGAACATCTCAATGTATAGATGGACTATTATAGGAATCGTTGCATGTTTACATGCATCTTCTTTTGCAGTCGTAATACTGCTCAAAAGCAATGGGATGAAACTGTTGTGCTGATAATTGGTGGAATAGCTCGCCTTTTTCGTTCATTTTTTCCTCTGCTCAGAAACTTGAGCAACTTTTGGACAGGCAAGTCAATATGCAACTCTCCTTCCCATACTTCTCCCCCATTGCAAGAAAAATATTCGATATTACCTGCATGGTGAAAAATTGATCAAGATACTTCCTGCAGGATGGCAGTCATTGCTTGCTTTTGTGAAAAATAGTATCTCCAATGGAAGTAAAGAGGTTGCTCTTGCTGCAATAAATTGTTTGCAGACTACTGTTCTATCTCACTCGCTCAAGGTGATTGTCTTTTCCATCTATCATAATTATTGGAGTTACTTTATAACAAGTGTTTAAGTTGAATGGCTTTGTATATGTTAGATATAAAATGACACATATCTAGTGATCTAGTTGTCTTTTCGGTTCTCATCATTCTTCTAAAACCTTGTGTGGATCAGGGTGACTTGCCCATGCCATACCTTCAGTCAGCACTTGACGTTTACAAGCAAGTGCTAGAGTCCTCAACTTACAGGACTAATGCAGCTGGCAAAGTCAAACAGGAGATTTTGCATGGGCTTGGTAATCAATGTTGATCCTTCTCCACATTTATTTTTTCCAAGTGAATTCTGTTTTTCCGGAAGTCATTGTGCGTGCTTGCAAGCTTTTCTTCTCTCCTTTTTGGTGGGCAGGATTATCATTTTGATGACTTATCGGTCTATCTTCTTGTGAATATACAATCTATCCCTGCTTATTCAGTTATGCTTCATATTTAGATTGCTGACTTGGCATTGTGTTGACTCAACATCTGCTGGTTCAACATCGGTTGGGTCAGTTATCCCTAAAAGCTACTAAACCATCTTCTTGTTCCCTCTGCTCAAGACCATTGTGGCCAGTACTGGCCCTTCTCATCTTGCAGTTGTGGACAGACTCTCGCTGCTGCATTTGGCATTCTCATGTTCTTTGGGGTTGATATCCAACAGCTTACTGGCCACCAGCATTGATTAAACGAGCCACTTTCCTGACAGCATAGATGGTGGATTTGATATCAAATACCGGTTATTGACCTGTATAATGGGTCCCACCCATTGACATTGACTCTGTGCTGGATCTTCCCATATATATTGCATAGTGTCGTTTTAGGTCTAAGATCAATATAATGGATGATAAGAATGATGTTTAGTACAATGTTCTTGAGCATGTAGGCTTTAGTGAGGTGCTCAATTTTTGGAATCTGTTCTGTCCTCCAGTTGTTTTTTCTTCCCATGGAGTCCGTTAAGACTTGAGATCAGGGCATCACCTACTTTAAAGACCTGATGCCAACATTATCGACTGCTCCTTGACTTAGCTGGGTTTCCTGATGAGGGGAAGATTTTCAAGAACAAGATGAGAATACTCATCAGTGTTACTCTTGTGACTTATCTGAGATTCTGGTACCAATGTTATTGTGTAAAAAATCAGTTAAATGCTCTGAATTTGTGAACTTGCTTGATCAAGTAGATCACTTAATTTGGGGTTTCCATGGTCAATGAATGTTCTTCTCGGGATGTGATGGGGTATAACTGTTCAAAGCACTCTATCTTCTGGCAGAAATGATTTATGCATGGAATGAGGCCGGACTTGAAAGAGGTTGGCATCCAATTTAAACTTCCTAGATGTATCTAAGTAAATCGATCATGGTAAGGTAATGTGAATGTTACTGAGATAGTTACGGCTAAGATTTAAATACTAGCAAAGAATTTACGTGTTATATAGATGATTGTTTGAAATATGTTGTTAAGAGTGAACTTGCATTAGGGGATTCCTCACAAGATGCATCGTTGTTATGAATGACATCAATGAGATATGTGTAATTCATGGTAGTGCAATGAATTAATATTCTTAGTTATTCTTGTATTTGTTTTTTTATGTTTATGTCATTATTACAACTTTTTCCAGGAGAGTTGTTTTCCCAAGCACAAGGGATGTTTGACAATGACATGTATGAACAATTGCTCGATCTGGTGCATATGGCAGTCAAGCAGGCTATGGTATCAAAGGATATTGTTGAAGCTGAAACTGTAAGTAGCCATTTCCTAGTGGAACTAGATAGTGAACTGTTTCCTTTTTCGCACTTAAAGCACCAAATACCCTTTCCTTCTCTTGGAGAAGAAATATGTGCTGTCATCAGAACTAAGTGTGCTAGTTATGGCTTTCATTGCATCAAGCTTGGCTCGTGGTTTGATACTTTTAAAAGCACAAGGGTTGCAATCACGATAAAGCATGTAATCACGATAAAGTATCTATAAACAAGGGATGCAACCAAAGTTTTCTATGATTTTGTTCAATCAAGCAGGAATATTCAAAGTTCCTGAGGATGCTTAAGAGCTAGCTACTTGTTCCAGTTTCAGGCTGACATTGGAAAATATATAATCAGTTGAATTGTCAATCATTTCCTGCAGGGTTGCCTTCCGCCAATTCAGCGTACTATGCTGGAAATATTGCCTCTTCTTAGCCCGCCTGAACACCTGTCTTCCATGTGGTCCTATTTTCTCGAACTGATATTGCAATATCTCCCAAAGTCCCAATCTGCTTTGCAAGAAGAGGTAGATTTGCCATATTCAGCTGCAAAAACAAATTCGGCTGGGAAAATAAATTCTTTTTCAGGTACAAGTATGGGACCTATGCACTTAAATTTCTTTCCTTGAAAATGGAAACGAAAGTCACATGAGAAAATGACTTGAAATCATGTTCCTTCGACCTCATCTTTTCAGGATCAGATAAGCCTCAGAAGCATGGAAACCAGAATGGCTTAGCTTTCACATCCCCGGAGACAAGAGAACCTATATCAGCATCTGACATTCAAACATATTGGTTTGCTGAAAAACTTATTCCACTGTTAGTGGATATTTTCCTACGTGCGACAGCCACAGAGAAGTATTCTATCTTACCCGATATTCTTCAAGGGTTTGGAAGGTGTGGTTGATTTCCTTATTCTCAACCGTTATTTATTTAGTGCAAATCCTAGTGCATCTGACTGCATGATGTTCTTTTCCCTTTTCCTTCTTTCCTTTTTTTCCCTAGGTGCAAGAATTATGACAGAAGAAATAATATGGTAGGAAACAAAGAACTATGGCTGTAAATGTTTTAAAGAAACGAAAGCTTTGAAATGAATTGAGCTGGAGACAACACCTGATACATCAGAGATGATCTGATGATTGTCTGGTTAGTGTCATTCACAACAATGCCAGCAATATGGTAGGAACTGTGGTTTGTAAGTTTGATAAAAATTCAAAGAAGGCACTGGTATACCTGGATTAATTGTTTGTACTTGGGAATAGTGAGATTTATCCCTAGCACTATTAAAGGGGCATTCACAGGAATTTTGCGAAGAAAGGAGAGGAAGTGAATGCTCCTACTCCTTATATCATCGATTGGTTTTATTTCCAATTCTCTGCTTATTACTGGTCACTGAATTCTTGTGCTAATTATTTGTTCCTCTGTCATAAGTATTTTGGTTAAACGGCAATGCTGGAAATTGCTAATGTTGCAGATGTATGACAATGAGAAGGGACAGGCCTGATACTGCACTTTGGAGGGTAGCAGTGGAGGGTTTTAACCGTCTTCTTGTTCAGGATATTAGCAGCCTACCGAATAAACAACAGGAGCCGAGCATCAGCAGACCCATAATGGTTCGCATCTGGAAAGAAATGGGTGATGTTTACGAAATATTTTTGGTGGGTTATTGTGGTCGTGCTCTTCCTTCCAATAGTCTCTCATCTGCCACTTTGAAGGCTGATGAATCTCTGGAGATGACGATTTTGAATGTTTTGGGTGACAAGGTTCTCAAGTCACAGATCGATGCTCCTATCGATGTAATGTACTTTCTCTTGTTTTTCTTCTTTCTCCTATTATCATGGCTCCCAACTTTATTTTTCTCTAGATTAGTTGTTTTAAATTCACGAGCACTTGATTTAAAGGCAACTAGGGCATTGTACGTGGCTGGTTTTAGTGTAGCTGAAGCTCTAATATTGAACTCTTTTACACTGCTGACAACCACCACCCTTTTGATGCAGATTTTGCAAAGACTGGTTTCCACTCTAGACCGATGTGCATCACGCACGTGTTCTTTGCCTGTGGAGATGGTGGAACGCCTTCCCCCACATTGTGGCGGATTTTCTTTGACTTGCTTACAAAAGTTATTTTCGTTAACCAGGTGAGACGTCAACACTTGGATGATAATGGATCATTTGCCATTTTTGTTTTAGTGCTTCCAACATTTGCTTTTTTAAATGCCTTTGTTGTAGTTTCTTGCCATTTATCAGTTTGTCTTTGAATCTAAGAAGGCAGCTCTAAGCAGTTTCTTATATGCAGTTATGATTGGATAGCTGATGACTGGAACCCATCAAGATCTGAAGTTAGCAGAGTTGCAATCATTTCTCTCATGGAGAGATGTGAGCATGTTCTAAGCAGATTCCTGATTGACGAAAATGACCTTGGTGTGTTGGATCTTTCGACAAATTTGATTCATGGTTGTATATCAGCAATCCATTTTTTAGGAGCTCTTTCAATCTCTTAACTCAGTCATCTGCAGGTGAACGACCACTGCCAACAGCTAGGCTTGAAGAAGTAATATTTGTTCTTCGGGAGCTTGCTCGTCTGATAATTCACCCAGACACTGCCGCCATACTTCCCACACATTCACATTTGAAGTGTGATTTTACAGAAGCAGGGAATCGTGGCAAGCGAACACATCTTTTCATTTTGTATCCATCCTTTTGTGAACTTGTTGTATCAAGGTGAGTTGGAAATTTTTTTTGTGGTTCTTTCATAACACATCTCTTAGTTCCGTTTTTCGTGTGTGTCAATCTCGCGGTATTTCAAGACCAAGACCATTTGGAAGCCAACTTTATTTGCTTGAGAAAACTCTGATAGTAGTATATATTTCTGAGGAAATGATAATGCTAAGGCAAAATCTTATCAATCCCAGGCATTGCACTCACATCATTTTTCTTATTTTTAAAATTTTTGGGACAAGAATTTCCTCTGGCATGATGCCTTGGATGCATAAAATTTTGCCTTGACATAAGCAATTCCCTATTTTCTGTGTTGGAGCTGTTATAACAGCACCCAACATTGATGCTGTCACCAATCCCAACACACACATATCTTTTTGTGGGGAAGGCTTGGTAGCTGCATGCTGCAGAGACGTTTCCGTCTAGATAGGTTTTGGGGCTGATGTAACAATCGTGGCAAGTTGGAAGGTTTATTTATGTTCAGAGTAGTCTTCATTTTGTTAGTTGTTACAGAAGTACCCCTCTTTTGAGGTGTGTTGGTCGTTTGTGCTTAACATTCAATAGTATCCAATGACTTCTCATTAGATCTTTCATTACTCACTTGGGGCCGTGTGTATCTCCACATAGTCAGTGCCACCCTGTGATTGTTTGGGCAGCTCTGGAGTCTCTGTAAATAAGCATTGGTGTCCATTTGGGTGGTGAAAATTTTCGGTGTCAATTGAAGTAGCTTCCTAGAGCAGAGTAAAGAAGCAAGCCCAGATTAGAAAAGTTTGTCATTGTGGATATTGCGTGACTTGTATTTCTGCTATCTTATGGAGTTAAGCAGTTGTGGCATTGTGCTTGATTACACTGCCAAAGATCTGTTATGGAGCTTACTGTTTTCTGTGTCTTTTTCATTGTTGCAGGGAGACTCTAGTCAGAGATTTGGTACAGGTGTTACTTAGACTTACCGGCGAAGAGATGGGACTTCGTAAATTAAATCTTCCTATTTAATCCTCGAGGTGCTGTCAAATAAGAATCATTCCCAAGGTGATTTTGCTTTATTTATTTTCGGTTCTAGTCCTTAGGTGAGTAAAAATTCCCCCAACATTGAGATCTAATATTGATTTGTTCTTTTTATACTGTATTATAGTGCATATGTAGCATTTACATCGGAAATATAGGAACATTGCATTTGTTGTAACTCATATTTTGATTTTCTTGTTCGATGTACATGTGGCTATGGGAATTGGGAAATACTCGGCTCCTCTGGTTATTTATTTGCAATGGAGGAGTTAAGACGTCATAGATGCACTTCTCGTTCTCTGATAAACTGTACACGAGTTTCCTTAATATACAGTTTAGAGCTATGATTACATATCGTTTGGCAGTCTGTCATGTAAACGTGTAATGATGTGAATCTGGCATTTTTTGTTGGCATGTAGATAATGCAGGACTCTTGTTTTTGGTCTGTTGTTTATCCATTTTCATATACTAGATATATCGTATTAACTATTGCAAAACCTGGAAGGTCTTGGAGCTTTAGGTTAGCAACTATGATTGCTCTTTTCTAGGATGGTTGTCAGTTGTTCAAATCCGGGGACGTTCATATGCAGGAAAACTTGTGACGCTAGAAACTTGGGTTTTATCAGGGTGTTACATTTGAGGTTGGTTAGGGTGCCAATGTGTGTGATATGATTAATTTGTATGAATAGGTAGTGTTTTTGAGCTGGTGTTTTTAGTGCCTTCATTTTACTTAGATGATTGTTTCGGATTAGGGGCAATGATAAATGTTCGAGGAACGACATTCCTACATAAGGCCGTTCCTGTTGAGTTAAGACATAATTCCAAACTCCCAACTGCAAGAAGGTGGCACAAACACAAACCAAGATGTCCTCTTCCAACCACGACATAGGTATCATACACAGCATGCATCGATCATGACAAACTCAATAGTTTCTTTTTTGGTATGTGGACTTTGGTTGTCTACTAGTACCTATGATTTTATTGTTGTTAGAGATGCTCAGGACGTCCCTGAGCACCCATCTTAGACGGGTCTCAGCATAAGTATTCAAGCCGTGCAGCACTTCATAACTGATATGTCGTTCGAGGAGGATCCATGCGATAAGCGCAGCGCAGCACAGACGTGGCTCAGATGACCCAGGCAACACCTACGGCAGATCAGTTTGTGAAGTGCTCCGCGGCATTTCAAACAAGAGGTCAACCTCGCAACCTAGGCACAGAAAAAATTACACTAAAAATGGAATAAAATAATATCCAGTCACGCACCCTAGTCCTTGATCAAATTCCACAAAATTCGAAAACCCTGGATTAACCTAACCCTGACAGATACGACAAGAGAGCTCTTATCAACTGGTGGAACAGATACGGGGGAATTTTTTAGAGGCGACACATTGGAACCCTACTAACCAACCTCAAATGTTATTTGACTACATTGAGCATAATCTATATCAGCAGTTGGCTGTATCTGATGGTTTCGATTGATTAAGCCGGGCTGCTGCGACAATAGAGGCTGCAACACCAGTGGGATGTGTGACCAAGTTAGGGTTGTTCCTAAGCTCAGCTCCCACCACCCCTTCTGCATCTTGCCTAGTTGCTGCTTTGTCGCAAGGTAACTTTGATGCTGCATCCTGCAAATTAGTGTCCAACAAATCATCGCTCGAGAAATGGTCTCTTTCCATCTACATTGCCGGCAATATACCCGAGTTACCTATGACGTACCATGAGAACATCAGCAAGTTTGGTATTGTCCTCATCCTTGACTGAGCCGTGGCTGCTAGTCCCCCAGGCATGATGTTCGTCCGACCAGTTGCCCTGACCTCAGCAGCCTGAATGGCAGCTGCATCGCTTCGATCCACCGGCTTGTGTCCTGCGGTTATGGCCGTTGCTTCAAGTGCTTCTCCTATCGTTATTGGGTTTTTGTTCAAGCCCATGCTGGCACCCTTGTCCATGCCTGATAGGGATGTATTTTGCTCTGTTTGCTTCCTTTGACTCTCTTCCCCAATTGCCTACAAATGCAAGGTGAGAATAAATTGAAGCATATTGTATATGCATCTGAACACTGAAGTTATACGGGTTATTTTGCTAACAGAGAGGTACAATATTCCTGATCAATGTCATATGCATCATTTATTTTGTTTGAGTGCATCTCGTGCCTTGATCTACGACATCATTTAATTTGTTGACGTAATTGGCATCCTTTTGAGATCGTATGAACCTCAATTATTAGCACGAACGTTATCATACACAAGGAGATCTATCTCACATATACCTACTCGATATGCTAAGTGCATGTTCATTTGCATAACAATAACGGGATGCATTCGGAGACCTTGTCATCAACATTCTGAAATTTGAGTAGCATCTGCTCGGCAGGCGAACCGGGCTGGGGCTGCTCCTGGCTCATTCTCTCGAATCCGCGATCAATTAACAAGTTTTGGTATTGAAATTTGCGATCGAACCAGATAAAATAGCTTCCACAACATGAGTACTTGGTTTTGGAACAATCAAGCCTCTGTTTCGTTTGATATGTTTGTCTGCAAAGAATTTGCCGTAAAATGAGGTTGCTATATTTGGATTTGTCAAAAACGTGGTCAACTTTTATGTGGCAATGGATTGAGAGAAAATCACCGTGGTTTTCTGCATTCATTTTGCTGCAAATGAAGTAAATATGATGCCAATCGTTGTTACCTTATATACACAAGTTGATCCAATTGGACATTGTCTATGTATGTCATTGCTCTAGTCATAGGAGAGAGGCCATCTACCGTAAGACACACTACATGGTACGAGCAAACCTTCATAATCCTATTTAGTTTTACGGCAGTTTGATTTTCACATAATAGAATCAAAGATCAATCAAACATTAGAGTGTGACGACAAAAATTAATTAATTAATTCAAGTATGTATCCTTTTTCTTGAGAGTAGAGAGAATTTGATTTTAGCAACACATAAATCTACTATTCCATCCGTTTCACAAAGAATACAACATATACGTATTTTATATTATTTTATTTGTATAAATATAAGTTTCGTTTTCATATTAAATCACGTCTGATCGTCCCACAACATACATTGTTACACACGTATCAAATTTTATATCGATACGCGTATCAACACACATGCCCGATCAAAATGTTGAATTCTTTATGGGATGAAGGGATTACTATACATTAATGATTGAGCTAATAGCTTGATCGGATATTTATAGATGAAGATGGATTCAGGAAAATTACATATAAGAAGAATCATGGCAGAAAGAAACAAAATCAACTTTAGTGATCTCATCGTGTTGGATTTCCTACTTCTCTAGTGTGTGTATAGCCAACTTTGATGAATAAATCTGATGTATTTTTTGAGTTATATACGAATTTTTCTTCAGAGCCAAAATGCATCTGTTAGACTGCTGTAAACCAGTCTGTATCGTTGACATTTCCACCGTGCACGAGTGAAAGATGGCTCTGCTGCTGGTATCGGTACCCTCAAATAAAGGGATGTACATCTTGAACTACTTGGAAGTATATGTTTCATTCGACGCTGCATCTGGTACATGCATGAATACAGTAGACACTGCTCACATCAATCGCCATATATACACAACATATTTCCACAATAATGCGGACAAGGTTGGACACCTACTTCGTGTTCCTAACGTAGCTATCAAGAGAAAGGCAAATTCAGTGATATCTGTCACATTTCCCATGTAATGAAAGAAGAAACTATATTGCAGAGTCACCAAATGGCGAGCAACACAAACGAACCAATATTTCTCTAATACAAGTGAGCCGAGAAATGCCCAAAATATTGACAAGTTTTCTAAGCTAACTCCTCAGTGATCAAAAGGGCATGTCAAAGCGACACATATACAAGGAGGAAAGCCAAGTGAACAAACTATATACCAGGCCAACTCCGTCGGCAGATTTTTCCACTCCTCTTATTATCAAGAAAGAAAAAGATTCTGACTTTTCGGCACACATTTGGTCTTCAATATTCTTTCTGCAGCTCCGCACTCAACCACCAGATGCTAGACTTCACAGACAACCAATTTTCTCTAGAAATCATCCCAAAACTTCATATTGCTTTCCTTCAAGTTAGAGCAAGATCATATCTTTCAGTATTAGAGCGCTCAAGTTGACCAGCTTGTCTTCAGAACTTGCAAAGACGATGAAGGCCAATCATAGAAAATCGCTCTAGAAATGATAATCATGCTCATTTATCAGTCTGTCGCAACATCAGTCCACGAGCACACAGCTACAGAGCTGCAAGTAAACTCATGAGCATAATGGTGAATGAAATGACAGTTCTAGTGAAAATAAAAAGCAATTCGATAAACAATACTATTCAACCAGTTGCCTCCTAAATGAAGTTCATTTCTACAATTTGTTTGTTTATATATGGATGTGTGTCTCTAGATGTTACCTAAACTTCACGAGCAAAGAATAGAGTAAATGACTTAAACCAACCTCCTCATTTAAAGTCATCTTCCCTGCACTACGCGATAGTTAAGTACGAGATCTTCAGGTTTCTTCCATATATAAGCCCGCACAGTCGCCAAGCTCATGTCATGGGCTAGAACCTGAAAATATCCAAAAGTGATTAGGTCAGATACTCCAAGCAAGCAACTTTGTGAGCTTGAGAACACTGATCAATATCAACACAAAAAGCACAGGACTGGTATAATTTGCCTCATAAAATATTTAACTAGAGAATGTCATGAAATTTGTAACCTGATTGTTGCACAAAATTTCAATATTAGGCTTTAGTCGCAGCCATGGCCTCATGATAGGACGTAGAGATGCATCCCCTCCTGCCAATGAATTCTGTAAAGAGGTGCCCACTCCAGGTACGGAGGTCCCATCCACAGCAGCACCGTCTAATGGTTTATCAAGGACCAATTTTTCTAATACATAGTTCACAACCTGTTCCCAAGGAAACAGCATACAAGCAGACATCAGGCCATGCATTTATGCTTACGAATGACAAGCCCAAAAAAGAGTGAGAACATATATTTGGTGGATATTTATGATTGAAAATCTCAAGATAGAGACCCAGATCAGAAAAAAGGAGGACAAGCCGGATGGAGGGAGCTCAGCGACCAGAATCCGGACCAGGTTTTTGGGTCGAACTGTCAAGATGGAATTTGGTTATCCAAGCATAGATGAGTGAACTTACTTTGTGTATTCTCAGAATGCGTGGCGCACTTAGCTTTCCTTGAGTGTGGATTTGGACAGGGGAACCTTCACATGGGTGTAGATAAAAGCTACACCTGAAAAGAGAAAGATCTATGTGTAAGTAAAATGCACGAAACTTACTGCAAAAGGGAAAAACTCCTGTTTCTATCAATAGGAAACAATAACTGACTAGAATACCAGCCCGTGCACTGCACGGGATAAGATATCAAAATATAAACTAATATTTTAACATAACTTATTGACACATGTATATCTGACATATAATATGTTTTGAATTTATTAATATAGTAATGAATAATTTTGGGTAACAGAACAACAATTTTTTACGACCTTATTATTTGGGGTTAGCTTTTTATTGCTTTATAAACTGAGATAATTTGTTTTGTTTTTATTTGTTCACTCTGATATGTTATAAATTTTGTTATGTAATTTTTTTTCCAATTTTCTTTACATATATCTTGTTTTGTGTATATATAAAAGATAATATGTTTTTAGCGATTGATTAGATTAGATTAGAAGTGTTTTTTAGTTTTTATTTTTTCATTTTGTACGTAAAAAGATAGAGATGGAATTAAGTGATGATCGGATGAGAATATACAGTAGGTGATGAAAGGAGGAATCAAGATGCAGTTTTAATTCTAATTAGTTAAGATATATGTTATATTAGATTTTATTTAATTGGTTTTAATATTTCATCAAATGAACCAAACATACAAAAATCCAAAAATATTCACAAAATGATACATACGAAAAAAAAAATTCCACAAATATACAATTTGTTCCAATTCCCACTCTCTCTCCCTCCTCCTCAACCCTCCACCGCCGTAGCCACTGTCCTCACCTCCACCGCCGCCTCATTTTTCGACGGCTCCGTCGGCACAGAATTCTCTTGCTGTTCTTAAACTCAACTTTGATTCTGTTGAAAACAAGAATGCATCTCCTTCGGAACAAGTTTCTTCAAATTCAGGGTTGGCCCATTATGAGAAACTTGAGAGCACTATGAGCCATTTCATTTCGTTCGATGATTTCTCAAAAGACAGGAACTTTGTACAGCTGGAAGCTGAAGCTAGGGAAATGCTTGGCTCTATGTTGACAAGGTTGCATAAGCAAGAGGATATGAAAGCTAAGAAAGCTGGAGTTCAGCTTGATTCTAATTGCTATGAGTCATTGATACAATCAAGGATACCACAGAAAGATAACCAGGCTGCACTGCAGCTCTTCAAAGAGATGAAAGAAGCTAAAATACCAAGAGCAGCTCCCACAGAATTCGACATCCTGGTAAAGGGATGTACAGAGAGCGACAAAGCCGAGCTGATGTCAAAACTCTTGCAGGAAATCACGGAGGGACAGAGGGAGGACTGTGGCATCCATGATTGGAACAATGTGATTCATTTGAGTGATTATTTTCGTCCATGATTTGAGTGTTGTTTTAATTGTTACTTTTATTTGAGTGTTGTTTGATATGTTCATGCGCTTTATTTTATTTTTTGGCCGATGTCGAGATCAGATGATGCAAAATCTCGTATTAATATTATATTTTATTTTTGATTCATGCGTTTTATTTCATTTGTTCATATGCTCTATTTCGAAACAGAACGTATGTTCTGTCAGGTGCTCTGTTTCATTTTTTTACGAACGCTTTATTTCTTCTTTTTTTTCTGACGCTCTATTTTAATTTTTAATCATGTGCTCTGTATTGATTTATTCAGGCGCTTTGTTTATATGCCTGCGATGTTGTCGGATTCCGAAGAAGATTCCAACGACGTTTTAGATTCCGA
Organism: Drosera capensis; assembly: GCA_001925005.1. Taxonomy (NCBI): domain Eukaryota; kingdom Viridiplantae; phylum Streptophyta; class Magnoliopsida; order Caryophyllales; family Droseraceae; genus Drosera; species Drosera capensis. The sequence continues at coordinate 22,357 of LIEC01007623.1, forward strand.
CGAAGATTTCAACGACGATGGCCGAATACCAATGAAGATTCCGACGACGATTGGGTTATTGTAGGGGTTGGGATGGAGATAAGAATAGAATTGGGGATTTAAATGATATGGTTGAATTGTATGTTTTTGAAATTTTGATTGCTTACGTATCTTTTTGATATTGTTTCCAAATTTTTATATATTTAGGTAATTTGCCCTTAATATTTTTTAATTGGTATTTTTTTTATATGACAATAATGCCAATCTTTGGATTAAGATGAATATGTGGGGAGCCCCCATAAAAAATGGTAGATTTGGACCACATGTCATGTCAATACCGTCATGTTGTTGGTCATTCAAATGATTTATCGCTTAAAAGAGAATGTATGAATAATATGATATAGTTATCATTTTAGAAAAAACTAAATAACCTGACTAAAACCATATAATATTTTTTGATAAATTAATCAATAACATTTTAGTAAAATATAATTTATTTAAGATTTAAGTGATTTTTTATTTTTTAAAGATTGTTTATATAATACATATCCTCATGTTTTCATTTTCTCGACAATGATCTTGTTTTCATTATAGTCAAGTTACATTTGTCATGTAATCACATATTTGGGTTGGTTTACTGTTTGAAAATCTTGTGTAATTATATATATAATAATAACAAGATAAATATCATCGGCATGTTTTGTGTAGTTAATGTATAATTGATGTCTATATTATATTATTTGAGATATAAAATTAGATAAAAGTTGAACTATGCAAGTTAAGAGATCCATCATAAACTTTGATTTATAAAAAAAATAGAGATCTCACTTGACATAAATATTATTGTGACTAAATATTTTGATAAATGATATGAGATATAACAATCAATTTTTTTGTTTAAGAACACTATTTTATAAAAATTCTTTTAATTCAGTTATATCTGTTATTTATTTTTATATATAGATTTGATCACAACAATAACGTCAGTATCATTTAATCTTGATCGTTTCAATTAATTGGATAAGATTCTGTTAGTTTAAATAAAATAAATTACTTGATCGTCCATTGACGTTTATAGATATGATTGTTCGGATTTTTTAACTTTTAATCAAATAGTTAGGTTAAAGCTTAATATTGTCAAGATTTAATCTCGACCGTTTAATTTATAATCAAAGGTCAGCTTTTAATTGGATAAGATTCTATTAGTTTAAATAAAATAACATTACTTGATTATCCATTAAAAAATTTAAATGACAATAATGCACTATCATATCATCATACCATATCGTCATACCATATCGTCATACCATCATACCGTTTGCCGCTTGAAGGAATAGATAATATGATATGTATATATATATTAGATTGGGAGGGAATATACAAGAAAAAGAAATATGAACAAGATTGTAAGCAATACTTGCAGGAGGAAATCCAAATATTAAGAAACCTTGGCATGCAACATATAGCAACTGTACAGATCTGTTTTTTCCTGATTAGTTTTATTTCATTAGTTAAAATGTCTTATCCCTGCATATAATAGGCAAACTTCTAGCACTTTCCCATCCATCTTACCCCTCTATATCCTCCATTCCTGTATACTAAAAACGTGACAGAAGAAGCAAGTATTCTATCAAAGCAAGATAGCATGCTTGGATATCATGTACAATGGATGAGTAGAGGAAAGTGAGGTAATTTTTGTGTTGTTCAATTCCATATTTGCAAGGGTAGCTCAAATTAAAAAATGTAGACATCATAAAATATTGAAGCAGGAATAAGAAATTATGTCAGAAAAGGAAACATCTAGAATATCATCATTTCTATATTAATAATCCATATCCAATGCATTATCTAGTACTAAGAATATGACCACCTAAAACAGGCATTCAAGAAAAGTATAACGACAGTGTGATACATTTGAAGGGCCCTTCAGACGTGTACCAGATAAATAAAAGAAAAGGACCAGTGATATTTACTTGTTATTTTCCCTTGGAGGCAGGCGGTTATTCAACACGCAATCCAAAACCCACCAGGGGAAGTCCTTCTCATCTTCTGTTCCACTCAAGTCTGTTATCTTTTTTCTCCAAGGGCCCCCGTGAGAGCCCTCTGTAATGATGGATGGAGGGGAAGCTGCAGAAAACTCAAATGGAGGATAAACCCCAGCGTCATTACCAGAGCTGCCCTCAAACTCCGCTTTCGAATGACTTGTGATCCTCGATGATACATCCTTAACATCGCCATTAGCCATAGACTGTGATCCTGGTCTATGTTTTCTTTTCGCTAACCAATGGCACAACAACCCTTTTAGGGTTTCTCGAGCTAAATTAACCTGCATAATTCGAGTTTCTTTTTCAGAACTTGGATACATGTAAAATAGATGGTGAAGACGAAAATAAGGTAGGTAGAATGACACCTAACAACCATTACAATCCCCTAATAGTTCAATCCTATTCAAAAAATACCGTTGCATGAATTATACAGGTAAGGTATGAAAATTTACCAGGGAAAAGGTAAGGGAGTTAAAAACTTAAAAACTTCAAAAGCTTTTATACACTTTAAGTGTGTATGTGTGTGTGTAATGATATGGATTATAAGAATATGATACGCATAAAATAACAAACACTACTGATATTTGCAATTATCATGTCATACACCAACGGTCATCCACTGGGAAAAAAACACCAAGGGGAAGAGGGATGACCTTGTCGTCCTCAGCATTAGCATCAATTTCAAGGTCAGCAGCATACATTTCAGCCAAGAAACATTGTGGAGTTTCCAACTGAATTGACAAACTTCCAAGCCGGATATCTGCAGTGAACCATGCAGGGATGCTCACCTGAACAGGTAATATATACGTCAAAATCCATAAAAATACCATAGATGTTCTATAGTCACCAAGAATTTAATCAACCAATGAATGCAACAGTACCATCTCGAACAATTCTTCCTTTTTCTCATCAAAGGAAACCTGAATGAACAATTAAAACAAAACATGATTAAGCTTTAAGAAGAGTATACTGAAAAAATGAAGACAGCAAATAATTTTGACCTATACTGTTTAGTTCAACACACGTGTTAAAGATTGATTATGATTCATGAGCATTAAACGGGCAGTAAATACATAGATATGTAACCATACGACCTTGCCATAGTCCTGAATCACAATGCCTCTTGTAATCTCCCACAGCTTCACACAACCAGCAGTATCCTGCCAAGAAGCAGAACCAGGTTGCAAAAACAGGTTCATGATGACAGGACCATTAAATCCGGAGAACAAAGATAAAGATAGCCAATTATATACCTTGGTCAATACATGCCTTCGGTTATTTAGTATTTCATGCTGCACGATTGCTGGCGTTCCGGGAATGGAGAAGGTAGGCTCTTTGCATACTGGTACCTATCAACAAAATAACACAATCAAGCACGTTGACAAGTCAGGACTAAATTGCTCCTTGGAAACTCATTCGTCCTATTGCACACGCGAGTAGTATGAGAATGTGGATCACCGGAGCAAGTCATCTAAATATTCATTTGATTAATCTAAACAAAGGTCACGATGTGATTTTTCAACATTTCCTAAAAGTTACGTGAGCATTAAAACTTACAGGGGTAGTTCCTTCCAATGAAGCACGTGCCCTTGAAAACGACAGGTTTCCAGCCAAAAATGAACCGCCTTTCTGGAAAACCTTATGAGGGGTTCGAGCTTCAGCTGGCCATCTATGTACTGAAGAATCAGAAAATGCAACCCATATGCTCTCATCATCCAGAGCCAATTGCACAATTGGGTCTTCTTCAGTGCAAAGCAAGATGCTCTCTCTTGACGATAAGTCTGTCAAGTATAACTTCCACCAAAGGAAATAACAACAGCAAAAACACAAATCAAAATCTCCGGAAGGTAATTCAGAAGTAAATTTCTAATATGACTTGAGCTGGTAAATACAACTCACGGAAAGGTCTTTTCCAGCACTGTAGACATGACTGAAGGTTGGAGTACTTGCAAGAGCCCAAACAGAGTCCGTATGCACAGCATAGGAGTGAATGCATCGCTGCTGACCAAGGTCCCATAGTCTAACAAAAACCAATGAAACTAATCATTATCAGAGAATCTAGAAAAATTATGTTTAACGTCATCTTGAATCATTACTTCTAATAGAATTAAGCCAACTCGATAAAGCTACAATATCATAGTACAAGTGTATAACAAAAGCACCAAAAAGAGAACAGGATAAAACCTGATCATAGAATCTGAGGAACCCGACAAGCAAAACCTGTAAAGCGATTGAAGACAACCAATATCAGACAGGCTCACTTTGAAATTGACCTTGCGTGAAACAAGTGATGACTAGTTAACAGATGGCTGGCATAAAGTACGAAGTTTGAATCAAACCTAAGACGACAAATAAGATGAGTATTCTCAAAACTGATTTACAGGAGTATTCAAGGCAGAAGAAAAGGAACCACAAGAGATTCACACATCTAATGGTACAAAGAATTCCCACAAATCAGGCAACAGAATATTATGTGTTCAACATGGGGAAAAAAAACAAGAAAAATCATCAGTCCTGGAAAAAATACTAAAACAAGCAATTCCCATTTAGTTGCTGATCCAGTCAATATTTCCATCGATTGACCGAGAAACATGAGCAAGCAAATATATCAGGTTCCATTAGTTGAACAAACATGCAGCAAACTAAGAATATTCCTCCTTTCACCAAGTTTTGATGAATGAAACAGGATGAGCAAGAGTAACACTACAATACAAATACATTAACCCAACCTGCCCGTAGGATCCAATAGAAGAGCCCTAACATTCTCTGTATGTCCCCTTAACTTCATGGTCTTCGAACCTGTTCTTACATCCCAAACACGCACAACCTGTAGTAGTTGTCAAAGCAAAATGAAATAAGCTTTTGTAAAGTGTACTTCACTTAATTCCTCGAAAAAGGAGGAAGAAACAGAGTGAGCACATGCCTCCACTTTACCTAACAAGCATATTGAGATTTTCCGAACTGAAAAGTAATGCTAGCAAATGCGCACTAAAGCCTCGAGTAACAATTCATATACATATAATACCTTTTCAATTCCACCAGAAACGAGAAGATTTCCACTGTCGTTCATTGCCAGTGCATACACAGACCCCTTGTGTCCTTTGGCAGCAATGGGAGCATATCCTTGAGGCTGACTAGGATGTACAGCAATGCCATTGCTAGAACTGATAGTTCGCATACTTGTAACTGACAGGGAGCTTGCGGTACCATTAACACCATTTGAACAATCATCTGCAACAGCGTCATTCAACTTGGAAACTGGAGCAGCTGCAGCTTCAACATCCCATATGAAAACCTCCCCACCAAGACCACCAGAGGCAACAAGATTGCTCTAAAATGCATGACGATGGTTCAAAAAAATAAACAAGATAAAGAATACGTAAACATCTAGAAGAAAAGTATCTACAAAGTAAAAGGTCAATGAGATTCACAGAAACCAGAACATTGGAGAAGACATACATTTTTTTCAGCTGAAGCAAGACACAAAACATAATCAGAATGCTGTCGCAGAGTCCTAGGACTTGTTCCGTCAGACAAACAATTCCATGTCTGGGCATAAGAATGGTCAAAGTTAGACGTCAACAAGTTCAAAGGTACTACCAAAATATAGGAAAGAACAACCAGTGAAGCAACTTAAACCTTTAAGGTGGTGTCCGAGGAACACGAAACAAGAGTACTTCCTCCAAGGATGACAGCGTCATTTACCTGCAAAGCCAATAGCTTCTGAAGATTTTGTACGAAATTAAATTCACACCTGAATGTATAGTAGCTATTTCTTTATAATATAATCAAAAGAATGTTCTGTCTCCCACTTCAAGTTCTCTGTACCCTGTTTCCTGGGACTAACAACTAACAAGTAGGAGAAAAATATTACCCAGTCAACATGAGACTCAAATGTAGCCGAGCAAGTAGCACTGTCTTCAGTAAGCTGCCATCTCTTGAGAGTTCCATCACGGCTCCCGGTGAACAGGTAATCATGTTGAGAGGAGACTGATGACTTCAAGACAGCCAAACAATTAACGCCTCCAGTGTGCTGTTCACAGGAAAGCAAATTTGATGCAAGTTTGAACATGGAATTGTACGCGAAAGAAATTACTCAGTCTTGAGCATAACACAAGCACCAAATAAGAACATGATAAATCTACAGAAGAAAAGAAGCATAACAGAAGCACCAAATAATCACATGATATACAACCACATATAAGCTTTTATCATCTACATTACATCAAAATTTTATCATATTTTATTACTTAATAAGCATAGATCAATCAAGAATTTCATCTCCGATGGTAAAAAAATAAGGGAGTTATTCAAAAAAAAACAGCATTAATGCAGAGAAAATATATAGTTCAATTTTTACAGCAGTCTATATAGTTGAGACCACACTAACAGCAGGTTTCAGCTCACTCCCGGCTGATTCTGAATAAAATTTACAGACATAAGCATACAAGGAAAAGATAATAGGAGCCAAGAATATTTCTGGAGCTCTAAGATATGATCTGACAATAGATTGGCCATAACTAGTTATACCAGAATGCGAAAATAACTATTTTTGTGCAGCTGTACCTATCCACAAGGTATTACTACCATGTATAGTTACTACAACAAATATTTATTTGCCTATGTGTGCGTATCATGCCTCGGAATTTAAAAGGTGATGCACGATGAACTATAAGAACTACATCATGATTCAAAACATATATGCATCTCAAAGAGTCGGCACACTACAATGTGCCACTGGCAATCACATTTCTTGCATAGAATTCAGATTACCCTAGATGAACAAATTGCGTTATGAACGCAGGAGAAAGAAGACATGTGTTAGATTACCCACTAAACTACAAGGGCCTTCTTCCACCAAAGGCAGCACCTAAAAGATACAAGCCCCTAGCTGGGTGTATCACTCCCATTCAAAACCCTAATGCAGGCAATTTGATAACAAACTAAATTGGAAGAAACCCCTTACTGAAGCAACAGTGGGTTCCGGAGAGCCAAAGGAACCGTACTAAGTGGAAGAAGGCATTTTGAAAGAAAACATTTGCCAAATAAATATACAACGGGTGAGCTCAACTGACCTTGGTGTCATCTGTAGAATTTAGAACATAAGTCAGTTTCTTCTCTTTACGGGGGCGTGATGAACCAGTTGTATTCCCTACACTGCCTACACGATGCATCGCTTGGACCCTACGGAGAAATTTAATTGCAAAGGAAAAGAATGCTCAGCAGTCAGCACTTGAACACTTCTGACATTCGACTGTAGCAAAATAGTCAGAAAGGATCTTACAACAGAATCTATGTTAAAACACCAAACGCTTATACAGAATCCATGTTAAAACACCACATGCTTATATTCCAGCAGAAATGGATCATCCTCCACTGAGTTGCCAAATAGTGGCACAACATCTTCCAAAAATACCTCAATTGAAATGGAAAATCGCATCTTAATTACCTGATTGAAATGGAAAATACCTTGATTGTTGACACGAAAATCAAAACAAAATCGCAGAATAAATAGCACTCGAAATTGATAATTGTTCGCTCCTCTCACTTCTCGCAATTGACGAGGACTAATCAAACTCAAAATCACTTCCCACAACACCAACACACAATCGAAAACCCCAACACTAAACCTTAATCAATCAAACATCCCCCCCCCACCCATCAAAACCCTAAATTCAAATAATCAGCCCCATCATCGCCCAAAAAAGTATCGATTTTGACCAGTTCATCCCATCAACGATTAATCAACGAAGCAAAAAAACCCAGATGGGGAATCGCGATTCACCTCAAAGGGTACTCCCCGAGCTCCGAGTCTCCTCCTTAAACGACTCCACCGCACCCAATTCGATTCTGGTGTTGGACTCTCTCCACACCGGTGCTTGCCCTATAAATTGGGGCAGATGATGATTGATTGATGATTGATGATTGATTACCGATGATTCATGATGAGATTGAAATGGAGAAGAGAGAGAGAGAGATGAAAGTTGAGTTTGTTGTTGAAGATTTGGAGTTCGAGAATATGCGATGATGATGACGAGATGGGAGGAGAGACGAATGAATACGACGCGTTTTGAGTCAGTCAGTCAGCTGAAGATTTCTCACTTGTCTGTAGAAAATGATCAAATGTGTATAAATGTACAACACTCGTAATGGATTAACAAAATAAGCACGATATGAGAAGTATATACTCTAAGGTCAAATAAATTCAGCACTCATCTTGCGAGATGATTATGTAAAAAATATATAAAAATGTCATCGAATGAATAATTTCAAAATATAATTTTATTTTTAATTCATCTATTTGTTAAAACATAAAATCTCGTCATCATTAAAAAAAATTGAAGCAAGACACACATAAAAGTTCGATTTAGATCAAAATATTATATGATTTATAAGAAGAAGGGAACATCTTTTATAAACGGATTTGATAATTTTTTCATGTTTGATGTTATTATTGTTTTTTATTTTCTTTTTCTGTTTTACTTACTAATGAAATAAATCAGGAAAAATGGTTTATGTTTCTTGTTTAGTCAAAATCAAGATTTTCTTTATAAAATCTTATTTTATTTGACAAGATGATTTTGGTTTTCGCTATTGATTTTCTATTCCCTATTATTTGTTTTGTTTTTTTACAATTTAAAACAATAATACTAATTAGTCCCTAAGTTTTTGATTGATGAATAGTGAATACTCATAATCTAATTTGCAATGTCAATCCATCCTTCATCTCCAATTTCCTTCAATGTTTAATTTTCCAATTTTACCTAAGACTCAAGTATCATTATGACATTTAAACTTAGATCGTGAGTAAGATACAAGTGTTTGTTTTTGATGTATTTGAAAAAACGTTCCAAACACAACCACATATTCGGAGACGATTATTGAGCTAATCGTACGTAGAAGCATTACAAGAAATCAATGGTGTTACCGAAATACAAGATCACGTACAACGAAATCTTTCACGATAAAAAACAACCATGAATCACAAGAGAGAAAAAATTCTCAGGATTCATTAATTTTTCATCCACAAAACTCAAGTCCTGAATATTATGAAAAAGTGGATATTCCGTTACTTATCGGTGAACCTTATAATAAAATCGTGACATGTAAGAAAAAAACAAGTGAATTCTGTGGATATATCAATCGAGCCCTGACAACAAATGACACCTATGATTCATGGTTCAAAACAGAACTAAGACAACACCTTTGATCGGACCCCTACAAAATTATTATATGCTGCTTTTGTTCGACCTGTACAAAGCTCATATCATAGTAACCTACTTCACAGTCGGCCATATACTTGTCCTTCGATATCTAGTATTATTCAGCAATTCTAGCTTCATTGGCTGCTAACCGCAGCCAATCAAACTTCTTGTTGAATGCCTTGGAAATGAGCATGGTTAAGAAGACAACACAGGACTATCCGATCCCACATTTACAAACCAGTTATCATAACAAATGTTACAGACAACTCGAGGAAGACGGGAGGAGTAGAGCGGGGGACAGTATAAGACACCAACCCAAGCACAGAATAATAGATAACCGATTACTCGCCGAGGGAGATGGCTACCGTAGGCCCATTGCTGGTAGTCCTCGAGCAACTGTTGTATTGATGCTATATTATGAAGTTTTACTTTCACATCACACAACAGCAGTTTTTTTACCCGACTTCAGATGGCGATTGCTGGTGACTGTTTTGATTAGCAGCTGCTTGATTCGGCAACACAATGTAGCCACCAATTGCTCCACCTTGATCATTCCTCGGTGCAACTTCTGTTCTCGACATAATTCGTGGAAGATCAAGAAGTGGCCTATTCTGTGATGGCCCTGAAACTGGAGGTTTGCCAGATGCTGAATCCGTTTGAACAACGCTGTCAGCTGTACTGCTGACTTGGATAGCTTCTCTAGACGGTGACCTAAGTATACGAGGTACAGAGGGCTGGGCTGTCTTGGACGTTGAACATGCTTGTTATGCGGAGCAAATTTGTCGAACCCTTTGCCTGCCCAAGAAGACATGGTCTTAGCCGTTTCAAGAAAAGTTTCTTCCCTTCTTGGAGGATAACAGTCTTGCTAGTGTAGTTTAGAGTGTTTCACCTGGTTAAATAATGTCACCACAAAGGGAAACAAACACAAATAAAAAATTATAAGCAAAAGTGAGAATCAACGCCATGCTTCTCCATCACAACAAATGTTTGATCGCTAACAATAGCAACTATGGAATCTATGCTTTCGAAAACATGGACCTATAGCAGAGTCATATTATTCTGTTCATACTGGAGAGTTGAAAAAGAAACAAACACCATTATCCCTATCAAACATTGACTTCGTCTTCCCAAATAATCGTCAAAGAATCAAGTTCTGTTTCATGGACAAATAGCGAAATAAGTCTGGTGAAAAAATGGAGTGTAAACTGTAGATGCTTTCATCATTTCAAGGAAAAAGAACCAGAAAGATTTTTTGTTTTGTTTTTTTACCAGTAAGAACCAGAAAGTTAGGAACTCAGTACTTAGCAAAGCAAAAAAAAAAAAAAAACAAAAAACAAAAAAAACAAAACAAAACAAAAACAAAGACATGGGATTAAAAAAGAACAGAAAAATGGTCGTGAAGTAAATCGAACACGCACCTGGTGCACCGGAGCTGCCTTCTTAGATTGAATAATTGATACCAAGCAGCAGACTTTTAAGATCTCGCCAAAAGCGGTTTACACCTTACCATCCTTCAAGGGGAACATTCCGCTTGTTACATCAAGAAGAAATGGTTCAGCTAGTTTCATCGAGAATCCCACGCAGAGAACTATGCAGTCCCCCCTGAAAAGGCATAAATTCAGGAGTTCCATCAACAGTGGAATTGTCTCATGATAAGAAGATACTCTTTACTTTCTTGCTCTTTGCACCTGCATGAACTCATAGATTTCCGATTTTGGTTCAGAATTTATATGTGCCACCAGCAGTTGAATCATAGGGTGAAACATAAGGAAAACTTACAGTTGAATTCAGCAAAGCAAATTAGACCAAAGATAGAGTCGCTGAATACTTGGAAAGAGAGAGAAAATTGTTACATTGAGAATAACGACCATGCACCTGTTGTTGCAAGTACCTTGCGGCCTGCGCAGCTGGTAAGACTGATACAATGTCTCGGAATTTTCAAGCCCACACATCATTTTCGCACCAAACCAGGCTTATGCCCAACCATCGCTCCAGATGAGTTTATTCCCACTTCAGAAGTAGAGGTTAATCCCATAAGGGAAAAACATGTAGTGTGACTGAAAAGGAATATTTCAGTGTGTTCCATTATTTAGGGGACTTGTCAAAGGATAAGATTATACCCATACTTGTCAAAGGATAAGATTATATCCATACTTTCTCACGAAGGCAACTCTCCAAATCTTGCACTCATATGAATTCAAAGGTTTAGATTGCTTTTGCTTCAGATTATTCTGGTGCTACTATAACTCGAATCTTAGGGTAAACCACCATTCCCCTATACTAGCAGAAATACTCCGCTTGTATAATCCATCATTATCATGTAGATAACCACACTAGTCAAAGTGAATAGCGAGTCTTCTTTCGTGCTGTCAGTAATTCAGTAATGTAATAATTCTTTTCTGTTGTCACTACAGTACAAAATTACTGAAACAGCATGTTCTGATTTCACGGTTTTTCCTGATCGACCCATACCCCTTTTCCTTCCACATCAACTTTCACATATCTTCTCACAACATAATCGATCTACTCATCATTTCCCAACACTCGAAATTTTGATCTCGACTGAGTATGAGTTCAACAAGAATGATTCATCACGATATTCTTAAATCATAAAAAAAAAGGTGAAAAAATAAGCTAACAACACCTGGAGTGGTTAATTCAAAAAAAAAATTGATCACAGAAAGTATGACCAACAGACAGTTAAAAAGTGCATACATGGTCGCACATTAAACTAGTCAGCCGAATTAAGAAATCAAGGCATTAGAATGCAACTTGCTCATTTCAGGTAACAGTTTCTTATTTAGTTAATGCATCACCCAGGATAGAAAAAAGCCAGATACAGTGCTAAAATTTGTCATAAGGAACAATATGTCAAACAAGCACACACAGAAAGACCTTACTAACATATACCGAATAGAAGGAGACAGCCAGTATCAAGGCTATCAAGTCCCGAAACCAAACCACAAGGAAAAAAGGAGGGGGGAGGGGGAAGAAATCTGGTTGCGTTTACATTTTCCACAGGCAATCTTATCAGCTCAATCTTGTTTGCATCACATGACACAGCAGAGGCAACAGCAAGTAGTATCATTGTGAACTGGTTTGACTGGTACATTTGGAGCTTGCGGGGGTTTATGCTCATCAATCATGTTGCCTGGCTTCTCAGTAGGGTATGGGACAATATAAGCGCGAACCTGAGGTTGAGCTGGTGGGGTTACATGGTCATCCTTGGGTTGTACATCCATCATGTTGATCTCTTCTTTTCCGACGCCAGGTGAGTCGAAGACAACATTTTTACAAGGACTAGAACTGACCAACAAGAGTTGCTTGAGGTAGTGACGATGATTGCTGCGACAGAAGTGAAAATGCTAGTGGTGAATGGCGACCGAGGTGGTTGAGGCCGTGGTGAAAGCTATAGGAATGCTTATAATGCTGGAGGCCTCGTGGTTTTATCCTCAAACTTGCATCATCGCCGTGCCTCTTCTTTAAGTTTATTCATGTATGAGATCGTAGTGGGAATAAGATTGTGTTGCGACTTTGGTGTTGGATGTGATATAAATAGTGGTGAGGATATAGCTGAAGGCCAAAGTATAACCAGCAATGCACAAGATTCTCCACTGATCTCCAAAGTACAAGTAGACAAAAGGTGAAAATATCTCCCAAAAAAGCCAGTAGGAATCGTCTTTGGTTGTCGGATACCTCGCTTAGTTCACTCATAAACCCATGGTCAATTCTTCCACCTAATCCCTGGAACCCAATTCTTTGGTTTAATTGAAACTCATTCAAAATCTTATATGAATGGGAAAACGTAGTAGCCTAACCGAGGTTTTTTATTCCCAACTATATTCATAATGATAGCAGGACAGCTTTAGGGCGTCCCAATATATGTTTTCGGATAGTCAATTGTGAGTGATGAACTTAACCTCGCTTAGTTACCTCGATCATGACTATCCATCGTTGGCACAAATCTCAACGATAACAACCTCTAACAAACTCGCACTCTATGAAGTTGTGACAGACACAAAAGAAAACATAGTCACAAGAACTTGTCCTAGAATAATCCGTCACACACATGCACATCAACAATGAAACATAAACTCTAAAAGTAGACAAAAAAACGTCCATAGCAACAATACCAATCAGATATTCTCATCATGGCACCATAGATAACGTTAACAATTAAATAAACACGAAAGAATAGTAAGAAACACTGGCCCACAGCGAACGGCGATCTTACCGAGTCACCGATAACAGATCCTCAGATTGCCGTCGCAATTCGACACCGGTTCTTCACAACATCACATCGATTGCCGCCTCCGGCACAGGTTTTTTCCTTGTCGCCAATGTCGGCCGGTTCATTGCCCTCGATTGACCTCAAGCGCCGCTCATCGGGAAAATTGATAATGTGTCGTCGCCGCGCCGGCCGGCGACTCGAGACCCTACCCTCGACGGCGAGGGTAACATTGGGAAAAAGAGGGGAAAACAGGTTGAGGAAAAACTGGGTCAGATTTGTGTGACTTGCTAGACATATTTGGGCTCAAGTTCAACATATATGTGAGGAGAGCGACGCTTTCATATCCGGATATGTAAAAAGTACTTAAAGAAGGACTTGGATTGTCGGCTGGAGACATCTGTATAGAACATGTACTGTCTCAATTGTCAGTCATTGGATTGTGGGGAAAGATTAGTCATGTGTCAGAGTTTAAAAAGAATGGATTTGATCCAATGATTCTTAGGTGGTTCTGTAGGATGCATTATAGCTAGTAATCGTGCTCCTTGCAAAAAAAAAATATATTCAAAAGGAGTTGGATACAGCATTTGTGCTGTATTACAGCAGTATTCTTAGATCTTCTTGCAACACAAAAAAAAAAACGTGTATAGGTTTTTTTTTTTTTTGGTTCTTGGATCAGCTGAAATTATTTTTGGATCTGATTGGTCTTGATCACTAAAAGTTCTTTCAGTTATATGCGTTGATCTTAAATGTTTGTCCAATGATTTATTCTTTGTTCTGTTGCCTTCTACATCCCGATGGCATGGTGTCTTAACCACGCCTAGGTGTACACAACAACAAAACTGACTCATATTTGTATTTTGGTGCACTGATCACATTCATCCACAAGATCGACCCCATCTTGAAGGGAGTGGACATTACCATGCATATTTCTTCATGTCCGTTGCTCTTTGCTTTATCCAGCACAGTAGACACACCATATGCTTCAAGTTCTTTGTTAGTTTCAGATAAGTTTACAAGTGAATGTTCTCGATGATGAACCATTTGAGCTAAAATCGGCTCTTTTTCCATGTACGCTACATTCGAGCCCCCAAGCATCGACCACATTAGATCTTGTTTTATTCGACTGCTTCCGATTTTTGTTTTCCATTTCGTCATTTTCAATGACATACTCTATCGATAATGTTGATCTCTACATCAACGGGCATGACCATTGTTTGGAACACATCAGCAGCCCTGACAGGTAATTAACAGCTTCTCCTACTACATTCTGCAATGGTTATCCCTAAACATGTATTCTGAGCCATTTCGAGGGTATCCCAACTTTTTCTCGACGAATCCATGTTTTTTTTTGTTTTTTTTTTTGCTTATCATGGCTTCTTTGGTGCCTGCAGTAAGCTTCAATTTCTGACGAGCGGAGGAGGTTCAAAGGCATGGAGGGGAGATGTCAAACCTTGGAACCAGGAGCAGTTGAAGTTGTTCTACGACGGGCAAGGCTTCAAGTCATTGCAGATTGACGTGACTTACTATGATGTCTTCGGCGACGTGCTGCACAAGTGGAGCACATCGAAGCCTTCATTTTCATCATTCTGATCTGAAAATGGAAACCGGCACGATGAACCAATGATAATGTATTTGTGAAGTCATTTGAAACATGAAGAAGAGAAGATTGATCAAAGCAACCGCACTATGTACTAAGTTTAAGGTTTTGAGAAATTTGTCAAACTGTATTGAGATACTTAAAATAACGAATAACGACCATGTATTCTGTATTCTAAGTAGTGTAATGTTTGTGTTGGGCACGATCTCAAGTTCTCAACATCCAACCATGTAGATGTAGTTGTGCGGGCCAGCTCAGCGCGATCAAGGCAATACATTGCTGAATTTTGGGTCTGGTCCAGTACATTCATTTAACTTTAACTTGATGTTAGTTGTAACACACAACTCCGCCTCATTAGTCAATTAGTCTGATTTTGGATAAGACATGGATCCTCCGTTGCCTAAACTCAACAGCAAAGATGCTGTCATCAAATTCAACCATCCAAATCCTTTCATTATTTTCTTTTTTCAAAATTTTGCCTTTTGTAATTTTTTTAAGCCGTTGGATTGTCTATATTGTACAATTCTAACAATGGGGGGTCCTTTTTCTATGGATATGGTTACAAATTCATTAAACAAAATTCAAAATGGACAACATGAGTGTAACTATATAATGAAACGACATGTATTTTGAAATTTTTATAAGACGATCAAATATTATTTTTTTATAAAAATATTATGAAATAATAATAATATATAGGTTGTGAATTTTCATCATAAATCCAAAAAATAATTCTCACAATGTTAAAAGAAAAAATAAAACATCTTAAAACACGTATCGTTTTATTTTTATTTATTTTTTGAGACCGAAGATGTACATCTTTATTCCAGTCGCAACATTCAGCCTGTGAATTTGTTTGAAAGAAAATCACTCAAAATAACATGAATTAAATTAATACTATTATTGCCTTAAAAAAATAAAATTACATGGTCTCAAAGATGAACGATCAGGATTCATCGGCGCCGTCCCCATCAAACCCACGCGCACAAAGAAAGCCCACAAACCATTTAAACCCCCCAAAACCCTAGCTGGACTGTGTCTCCACTATTTTCCTCAATTTTCTCACCTCCGCCGGCGGCCGCCGCCGACAACAACCGCAAATCAGCGGCGCTCGCTTCTCTCTCAACTCTAATTGTTCGCTGACTGTGTTCGATCAGGGTTTGTAGGTAATCGAAGGAGCACAATGCTGGTGTTGTTCGAGACACCCGCGGGGTTCGCCCTGTTCAAAGTCCTCGATGAGGGAAAACTCTCCAAAGTAGAGGTATAATATCCCATTTTTCGCTTTGTACAAGTAGAATCGTAATCATCATCAACATCAGCTTCGTGGTTTTCGGAATTGTGATATGTTGATGTGGTGGTGTGTGTTTTGGTGCAGGATTTGTCGAAGGAGTTCGAAACGCCCGAGGCCGCGAGGAAGGTCTGAAATTGTCTTAACATGCTGGATGGAATTTTTGTTTTGATTTGTGTTTGCTGTGTCCTGGAAAGTCAGTGAGTTGAATGATGTGAAATATGAAGTGGAAGTGTAGTGAAAAAATGGCGGAAGATGTGTTCTGGGTGTTTGATGATATAGTGATTTGTGAAGTCTGGTAACTAAATCGGAGTTGATGGAGACATTTTATATTCAAGAAAATAGTGCATACATCGCTTGTTCAAAAAGAATATGATGGAGGGAAGGCGGTTTGCATTTATTTTGCAATGGAATTTTGCAGGATGAGAGGATTGCTTTGTGTGCATTTTCGATATAGCATTGAAATGTGGATCTTTCAAGTGTTTGAATTAAAAAGGTCTTGGTTAGCAATGAAAGGGGGCTGTTGTTATTGGTGTGCTTTTGTTTTTAGATGTGGGGTGAGATGTCGGTGTGGATACGTACTATGTGAGCTATGCTGCATATGTGTTAACAGTCAGGACTTATAAAGCTTACCCCTTTTCCTCGAGATGAGCAAAATGGGTCTTGTAACCTTTAAATGTGCATGTTTAGTGGGACTTTTAGGTTTAGAACCTCTAGGTGTTAATGATGACAAAGCAATGAAACAATCATAGTCGGATCTGGTTCTACAAATCTTCATTTAAACAGTGTGTAAATATTGTACTTTTGTTTGCACTTAATTTTCCTTGGATAGTATAGTTTTTGAATCTTTGTTGACAATTATGTGTGCAGATAGTAAAGTTGAAGGCATTTGATAAGTTTGAAAACACCGCAGAAGCTTTGGGAGCAGCATGTTTGATCAATGAAAGCAAATCCTCCAAATCTCTGCGAAAGTTTTTGAGCGCTCATTGTCAGGGGGAGACATTAGCTATTGCTGATTCAAAACTAGGAAATGAGTTGAAAGAGAAACTGGTTTGTGCACATCTTCTCTCTTTTGAATTTCGATATACTTTATGCAATTTTATCATTCAGATTGGCGACTTCCTAAATGCAGAAAATTGACTGTGTGCACAATCCAGCTGTTATGGAGCTGATGAGAGGTGTAAGAAGTCAGTTGACTGAGCTTATTGCTGGCCTAGCAGTACAAGATTTGGCTCCAATGAGCTTGGGCTTGTCTCATAGCCTGTCTAGATATAAATTGAAGTTCAGCCCAGAAAAGGTAATTAGTTTTCTCTGGTTCAGATTGGAGAGGCAGATAATTCTCTAATGGCCTATGCCAATAAACTGTCCCATTCACCAAGTATTAGGCCAAGTGAAGCACTTGGTGGATTGATCAGTGAGAAGGTCTGGCCAGCTTATTCAAAACGCGATGGTCCTAGCAAACCATTGGGAAAACGCAATGAACCTAGCTAGGATACTGTGGTTCCTCCGTAGTTGGTATATCTGTTGGTTTCACGGTGTGATTTGTCTTTATTTTATGAAAGCCTTGTGGTAATGGTGTTTGTGCCTTCAGGTCGATACTATGATTATACAAGCCATTGGCTTGTTGGACGATCTTGACAAAGAACTTAATACATACGCGATGAGGGTTAGGGAATGGTATGGATGGCACTTTCCAGAGCTTACCAAGATTGTACAAGACAACATACTCTATGCAAAGGCTGTAAAACTGATGGGAAACCGAGTCAACGCTGCAAAAATAGATTTCTCGGAGGTAAAATTCTGTCATATGTACACTTTTTCAGGGGAGTGTTGGTTGTTGTTTTTTTTCTTTTTTCTTTTTTCACTGAGAACATTATATTGTTGTGGTATCTTTTTTTTTTCCTCTTATGCTTTTTTCTGCCATTTTCATTTGTAGATATCATTGCCAGAAGATGTTGAGTCTGAGCTGAAAGAGTCTGCCATGGTATCGATGGGAACTGAAGTTAATGACCTCGATCTGCTCAACATCAAAGAGCTGTGCGATCAAGTTCTGTCTCTTGCTGAATATCGAGCTCAGCTATATGACTATTTGAAAAGCAGGATGCAAACCATCGCCCCAAATTTAACCGCTCTAGTAGGAGAACTTGTTGGTGCCCGTCTTATTGCCCATGGAGGCAGCTTGTTGAATCTTGCAAAGCAGCCTGGAAGCACAGTCCAGATTCTTGGGGCAGAGAAGGCTCTCTTCAGAGCTCTGAAGACAAAGCATGCAACTCCCAAATATGGACTCATATACCATGCTTCTTTGATTGGCCAGGCTGCCCCCAAGATCAAGGGAAAGATATCTAGGTCACTTGCTGCGAAAACTGCATTGGCAGTTAGGTGTGATGCTCTAGGCGAGGGCCAAGATAACACAATGGGTTTGGAAAACCGCATCAAGGTATAAATTTGTCATTGAGTGTGTAATTTCTTATTTATGTATTTTAGCATTATTTGCTATACGGCCTTTGTCATCAGGATAAAACCTTCTAAGTCCATATTCAGGGAAATTTGTGCTGCGTAACATCCAATTAATGGACTTTAATTTGTTGTTGTTGTGGCCGTGGTGTTTTGATCACTTACCACCAAGTGAACTGACTACTATATCACCAAAAATGTCACCCTAGTTGTGGTTCTTGGCATTGATTATTCATGTGCTTTATTATTGTTACTTTCAGCTTGAAACCCGGCTGCGAGTTCTTGAAGGCCGAGAACTGGGTAAATCTGCTAGCTCTGTGAAGGGCAAGCCTAAGATAGAAGTTTATGACAAGGACCGGAAGAAGGGAGCAGGTGGATTGATTACGGCCGCCAAGGTCTGGGATTCTCAAATCACTTGCAAGCAATTCCATTTTATTGTCTTGGTTTTGTCTGTTTTCTCATGTCCTACTTGGTTCCTGTTTTCATTCAGACTTACAATCCTGCAGCCGACGCTATTCTTTCAACAATTAAACAAATCAATGAAAATAGTGACAAGGATGAGCAGCCGGAGGCCATTGAAATGGAAAACGATTCTTCCCCAGCTGAGGCAAAGAAGGGGAAAAAGGAGAAGAAAAGAAAGGCTAAGGAGGTGGAGGATACTAATGTTGATGCCGAGGACGGAAATATGGAAACTGAGGATCTAAAATTGAGCAAGAAAGAAAAGAAGAAGAAGAAGAAAGAGAAGCAAGATGATATAGAAAGAGAAGAGAAGGAGACAAAGGAGCCGGAGAAAACCAAGGGTGATGGAGATGCAGAAGTTTCAGACAAGAAGAAAAAGAAGCGAAAGCATGCCGAATCAGATAATGAAGCAGAACCCGTCGCCCAGAAAAAGGAAAAGAAGAAGAAGAAGAAATCAGCAGATTGAGGAGCTTGATGTTAAACACTTTATTCACAATTTTGGGTATCTTAGGCGATGCCTTTGAAGATTAAGTTATGGACGTTGTAAAAGTGTGTTTGGATAGGGCTTTTGCTTCATTGTAGTTTTCTTTGCGGATTCTTCGCGTTCTCTTGTTTCTTTCGCTTCAAGGTACTAGACTATAGCATCTATGTAATGTGCAACTCTTCCCTGGTGCTAGAGATTTTCATTCGATTCTGAATCATAAACAAAATATGTATGACATATTTTGTTTATGATTTCTTAAACTTCTTTGATTATTTAATGATTTCAGTGTGAATCCGACTAAGAATGTATCCTTGGTGTTACTGTAACTTGCAACATCAGGGGATACCTTAACGGTAAGAAACACTAGCAGCATGAAAGGTAGTAGAATTTTTTCTTCTATTATTTCGGATATTTTTCATTATCAGATTATCATATTGAGTTATAGAAAAAATGAATTACATCACCTCTCTTTTGACAACACATTCCTGTATCTTTTTCGAGGTCCTCTTATCACATACAATCATGTTGTTATTGGTAGACTCTCCGTTTCTGATTAACAAATGTTCATGTAATAATTCCTACACAGGGAGCAATGGAGCATCATTTTGCACAAGAAAAAGAAAAAGAAAATCAACGGTCAAACTTGCCGTTGAAATCAGTATTTTTCACTCCTCATCACAGCTCTCTCAACTCAACCCCCACAAAAACCACCACCGGCGACCGATCTCCTCCCCTCTCCGGCATCTCCCGCCGCCACCACACATCAACCACCTCACACGGCGGAACCCTAATTCACCTAATCAACACCTCTGCTATCTTTTCAGTCAAACTGGACAGCGAATCCCATCTCAATTATACACAAAAAAGAAACTCACTCACCTTTTTCCCCCTCTTTTTTCTTTCACCAAATAATATCACTCGCTTTTTTCTTCTCCTCTTTGCCGAGTTTCTTGGTGGGTCATTCATTGCTCGCAACTGGGTATTTGCCCATTTGTTCAAATTAGGATCTTGTGTGTGTTTGTGTTGGTGGATCTGGTGAGGGTTAGGGTTTTGGATTATGTTGAGATATGAGTGTGATTGGTGTTGTTGAAGGGAGAAGAAGAGGATTATGGGGTGTGTGTTTGGTAAAGAGGTTGCGTCGCCGCCGCCACCGCGGTCGGTTGGGGTTGAGGTGACGGAGAAGAGGGAGAAGTTAGGTGAATCTGGGAGGGATTTGGCGGTGAGGAATGAAGTGGTTGGTAGTGATGGGGTGGTGAAGGATGCTGAGAATGCGGGTGATGATGGGGAGGAGAAGGTTGAAAAGAGTGGGAGGGTGAGGGGGGAGAGGAGGCGGGGGAAGACGAATCCGAATCCTAGGTTGAGTTATCCGGGGAGGAGTGTGAGGGGAGAGCAGATGGCGGCTGGGTGGCCATCTTGGTTGTCGGAGGTGGCTGGTGAGGCGATCGATGGTTGGATTCCACGGAGGGCCGATACTTTCGAGAAGATAGATAAGGTATTGGAACTGATGGATTCTATCTCCTGTGGTTGTGGGAATTAGTTCAAATTGTTGTCTCTGGAAGATAGATAATTGTGTTTCTTTGTGTGTGTTCTTGTTATGACTTGGTTATGATTCTAGATTGGGCAAGGGACTTATAGTAATGTGTACAAAGCTAGAGATTCGATCACTGGAAAGATTGTTGCGTTGAAGAAGGTGCGGTTTGACACCTTGGAGAAAGAAAGTGTTAAATTTATGGCTAGGGAGATTCTGATACTACGAAGATTGGATCACCCTAATGTCATCAAATTGGAAGGTCTTGTTACTTCAAGAATGTCTTGCAGTTTATACTTGGTGTTCGAGTGTATGGAACATGATTTAGCAGGACTTGCTGCAAGCCCGGATATTAAGTTTACTGAGTCTCAGGTTAGTGCTATTAACCCTTTTAGCTAGTGATGCCATTGAACTTCTCTTATGCCTCAGTTTGTGCCTGCCTTTTTTCCGTGTCTTCTCTTACTGTTGTTGTATGTTTACCATCCAGGTGAAATGTTATATGAGACAATTGCTTTCTGGTCTCGAGCACTGCCATAAAAACGGTGTTCTTCACCGTGATATCAAAGGATCAAACCTTCTCCTTGACAATGAAGGCATACTCAAGATTGCGGATTTTGGATTAGCTACATTGTATGATCCGAATTACAAGCATCCCATGACAAATCGTGTGGTTACTCTGTGGTATAGAGCTCCAGAGCTCCTCCTTGGGGCAACAGAATATGGGGCTGGCATTGATCTGTGGAGTGCTGGTTGTATCTTGGCTGAGCTGCTTGCTGGGAGACCTATCATGCCTGGCCGTACAGAGGTGTGTGCTCTCGTTTTTGCAGCCTATTGAAATTTTCTGGATCTTGGATTGGCTCAATCACTCTGAATTCTCTAAATCCTTTGTGAAGTCATTGTTGTATTAATATAGACTGTCCTCAGCTGTTCGAAGAGGGGCATGAATCAGAAGTGTGAACATTTTCTTGGACCATGTATAATATGTTTTGGGCAACTTACCCGTCAAAGTTTTCTAAAACAAAATGCTATGATCCTCACCTTAAAAATTGGCGACAAAGGAAAGATTATAGAAAACTTGTTAGAACAGCGGTCGACAACCAAATTAGGATTAGACTAGGCTTATGCCCCCGTTTTTGCTCCGGGGGGGGGGGGTTATGTTTATGCGGCCCTGC
>LIEC01007624.1:0-16589 GCA_001925005.1 Drosera capensis
TCGGATTTTGGAAGCGTCGAAATGAAGTCCATGCAAACACTTTCCCATGGTCTAGATGGCATAGGAAGCGGTTCCAAAAGTCCACCTGACGAATGTTGCTACACTTTGTCTTGTTGACAAATAAGGCATGTCCGGATATAAGTTTCAACATCCGCCCCCATGCTTGGTCAATAGTAACACTCGCTCATCAAGACTATTGTCCGATGGATTCTCGAATGTCCAGCCTATAGAGAATCGTGATACTCTCGAATGATCTCCTTCATCAAGTTCCCTCACTTTGGGAGATAGAGACGGTTGCCCTTTTGTACCTCGAGTCAAAACCTTCGACTCTTTCCATCCTTGGTAAGTTGCACTACTAACTTTGCTATAGGATCTTGCTCGAGTCCTTCCTTGATTCGGGCCTTGCAGCTTAATGCATCCGCCACCAAGTTTGTCTTTCCCGGCTTATAGGCAAACTCAAAGTTGAACTCCGCTAAGCAAACTTGCCTTCTTGGTTGCTTGGGAGTGTAAAATTCTTTCGGGTTTGGAAGTAGCTTATAGCAACATTATCCGTCATCACCACGAACTTGGATTGAGTTTGCGCCTCCAAGTGAGGAGACAATGGACCACCGCTGTCATCCCTTTCTCATGGACCTAGTAGCGCCTCTCCGTGTCATTGAGTTTGCGGCTCTCAAAGACAATAGGATGACCTTCTTGCATAAGAACTCCTCCGGCCTGGAGTGGTCAGCAAGGCTAAGAATGGGTTTCGAAGTTACTATCTTCTTGAGCTCTTCAAACGCCTTCTGACATAACCTCTTTCATGCCCATGCCTTGTTATTCTTCAAGAGGTCCATCAAGGGAGATACTATGGCCGAGTATCCCTTTATGAACCGTCGATAGTAGTTGGCTAATCCAAGGAAAGATTGAAGCTCCGGGAATAGCTTGCTATCTTTGATTTTATGCCCAAGAAAATCAACTTCTACAGGAGCAAACAAGCACTTCTCCTTCTTCACGTAGAGTTGATTGCTTACCAAGATCTTGAACGCAATCCGTAAGTGTTCCGCATATTCCTTCAAGGTGGCACACTATAGACAACCATATCATCCAAATATACTACCACAAACTTGTCAAGGTAGGGATGAAAAATATTGTTAATCAAACTGCAAAATATACCCAGTGCGTTTTTGAGACAAAAAGGCATGATGAGCAACTCGAATGAGCCGTACCTAACACATATGATTTTGGCCTTGTATTCTTCGACGATCCTTACTTGAGAGTACCCCGAACGAAGATCCAACTTAGAAAAATATCTCACCCGTCCAAGTTGATCAAACTAGTCAGCAATCAATACTTGTTCTTGATGGTTATCTTCTTCAAACCTCGATAGTCAATACACAATCGAAGCTAATCGTCCATTTTCCTTTGGAACAACACGAGAGATCCATAAGGCGCTTTTGGTGGTTGGATGAAGCAGGCATCCAACACTCCTTCAATTGCTTTCGGAGTTCTTCCAACTTTGTTGGGGCCATGCGGTATGGTGTGTATTGGCAGGTGGCCTCGTACCCAGCTCTAACTTGATCGTGTGATCCACCTCCCTCATAGGTGGGAGCTTCTTCGGAAGTTTCTTTGGCATAACATAGGAAAATTCCTTTAGAACCTTCTTGATCTCCATTGGTACTTCCTCCGTTGAATAGGAGTCATTATCCTACTTCAACGTCTCTAAGTAGGTTGGTTTCCCATTTTTTACGCCTTTGAAAAGTTAACATAGCTGAGAGTATCTTCCCTTGTGTCCCCTCTTTCCGTCGAACCACCGAGACCATGCGAACACCATCCTCCTTTACTATGCACATGGCACTAGCAAAGGGGATCGGGAACGCCTTCATCTTGTCAAAGAAGTCTAACCCCAAAGTAGTAGGTAGTCATCCATTGAAACAACCGAAAGATCAATCTTCCCCCCTTCTATTCTTCAATGTAGAGTCGCACACCATGCATAACTCCGTCGAATGGCATGTTCTCCTCGATAAGAATAGGCAAGTCAATTCCTTCCCTTAGAACCGTACTTGAGAGTTTCCTAACTCATACGGCTCATCAGTTATTTTCTGTCTATTTGACTTTACCTATTACTTATTATCTATCGAATAAAGTGAGATTTCCGCAAGATTTAGCCGAGTTTTGGGGGGGTTTATCAAAAGAGGTTAATAACATAAGTTTTCAACTTTAATCTTGATTAATAATTAGTTTTTTCCTTTCTCCCAACTTCCGAAGATAGGCATTTTTTCCTATTGTTAGCATTTTCTACAAGGTAACTATCTCGTTGAAATTGATATAGAATCCTTGAAAAAGTCTTTCCTTCCTAAGAATTTACCGTCTTTAGCATCCCCTTCTTATCAACAACCCAAAGTCCAAGTCTCTTCATCTCCCCCAATGAGAACAAGTTATGTGTAGCCCTGGTGTCAACCAAGGCACGAGTTATTACGGTCCAATCATTGCTTCGACGTACATAAACCCCTTGGATGAAGATTTTACCTCTAGTGTCTTCACCGTGTTGAGCATCCTCAAAAAGCCCATCTCTTGCACAGGTTCCTCCTCCACTTAAGAAATTATTGTAGAGAGGTCCTTCTTTGGACTATGTCGAACAAAGTGAGGACCGTCGCACAAGTAGCACTTCACCCTTCACCTCCCCCTTGGCTTGCCCGCGTCCTTGGAGTTGCTCTTGTTCCATCCTCCTTTGTCTCCTCTGCTCGAACTCCCCTTGCTGGAAAAATTCGATGTGGTTGCTTTGCTTCTTTCTTTCTTCTCTCCTCCACCTTTTTCAAAGTACCCCTTCGGTTCCTTGGGTTTTGAAGAGTCACTCTTCTTGAACTGAATGAATGACTCCACCTCCGCTTTGACTGCAGAAATAGATCACACTTCCACGTCTTTGCAACTCTTATTGCCAGTCGATGAGAAGGGGATGCCCAAGACAGTAAATTCGAAGGCCAAACCCATCTATGGAGTTACACATGGTGTGCGGCTCCGCACCGAAGAATGGAAGAGAATGATTGATCTTTCGATTGTTTCAATGGATGACTATCCACTTGTGCTTGGGCAAGACTTCCTTGACAAGATGAAGACTTTCCCGAATCCCATTGCTAGTGTCATATGCATAGTAAAGGAGGATGGTTCTTGCATGGCCTTGGTGGTTCGACGGGAAGAGAGGACACAAGGGAAGGTAGTCATGGGCATAGTATCTCCCTTAACGGACCTCTTGAAGAAGAATAAGAGATGGGCATGACGGAGTTATGTTAGAAGACGTTTGAAGAGCTCAAGAAGATAGTAACTTCGGAACTCATTCTTAGCCTTACTGACCACTCCATTTGAAGTTCACACCGATGTCTCGGATTTTATTATCGGAGGAGTTCTTATGCAAGAAGGTCATCCTATTGTCTTTGAGAGCCGCAAACTCAATGACACGAAGAGGCGTAACTCGGTCCATGAGAAAGAGATGATGGCAGTGGTTCATTGTCTCTTCACTTGGAGGCATTACTTGTTGGGATCCAATTTCATTGTGATGACGGACAACGTTGCCACAAGCTACGTTGCCAAAAAAAGTTGACTCCCAAGTAAGCAAGGTGACAAGTTTGAGTTCGACTTTGAGTTTGCCTACAAGCCGGGGAAGGCAAACTTAGTGGGGGATGTATTAAGCCGCAAGGCGACATTGGCAGCATTGTCAAAACCACAAAGTACTCTCTTGGAGCAAATCAAGGAGGGACTCGAGCAAGATCTTATGGCAAACTTGTTAGTGTAACTTACCAAGGATGGAAAGAGTCGAAAGTTTTGGCTCGAGTATGGTGTCCTCTACACAAAGAGAAACGGGTAGGGGAACTTGAGGAAGGAGATCATTCGAGAGTGTCACGACTCTCAATGTGCTAGATATCCGGGAATCCATCGGACAATGGCCTTGATGAACGAGTGTTACTATTGGCCAAGCATGGGGGCGGATGTGGAAACTTATGTGCAGACGCGTCTTATTTACCAAAAAGACAAAGTGGAGCAACATTCGTCGGGTGGACTTTTGAAATCGCTTCCCATCCCATCTAGACCATGGGAAAGTGTTTCCATGGACTTCATTTCTATGCTTCCAAAATCCGAAGGGTGTGGTTCGATCACTGTGGTGGTTGATATATTGGGAAGGGTGAAGTATTGGGAAGTATTGGGAAGTCCCAAGAAGCATTGTGAGCAATCGAGATCTATGTCTCAAGGGTAAATTTTGGACCAAGCATTTCAACTCTTGGGTACTAATCTTAACTTTGCTACAAGATTCCATGGGAAAGTGGTTCAATAGACTTCATTTCGGTGTTTCCAAAATCCGAAGGGTGTGGTTCGATCATTGTGGTGGTTGATCGATTCACAAAATATGCTTCATTCATTTCTGCCCCAACGGATTGCAAAACAAACGAAACAGCCTGCCTCTTCCTCAAGAACGTGGTGAAGTATTGGGAAGTCCTAAGAAGCATTGTGAGCGATCGAGATCTATGTCTCACGGGTAAATTTTGGACCGAGCTTTTCAAACTCTTGGGTACTGATCTTAACTTTGCTACAAGCTTCCATGGGAAAGTGGTTCCATGGACTTCATTTCGGCGCTTCCAAAATCCGAAGGGTGTGGATCGATCATTATAGTGGTTGATCGATTCACAAAATATGCTTCATTCATTCCCGCCCCAACGGATTACAAAACAAACGAAACAGTCTGCCTCTTCCTCAAGAACGTGGTGAAGTATTGGGGAGTCCCAAGAAGCATTGTGAGCGATCGAGATCTATGTTTCACGGGTAAATTTTGGACCGAGCTTTTCAAACTCTTGGATACTGATCTCAACTTTGCTACAAGCTTCCATCCTCAAATTGATGGCCAAACAGAGCGAGTTAATGCATTATTGAAGCTCTGTCTTCGGCATTATGTGATTGCCAACTAAAGAGATTCGAAAAAATTAATGGATGTTGCTCAATTCTCTTACAACTTACAAAAATCGTAGTCCACCGGAAGTAGCCCTTTTGAGTTGGCAACAGGGCAAACACTTTAGCGGGCGCCTACATGGGGAGTAGCTTTCAAGGTTGCCAAGGAGTGACACGAGCAAGCGGATATGGCTCGATCCTACCTCAACAAAGCGATCAAGAAGATGAAAAACCTATTAACGAGCACCAATTGCAGCAATGACCACTTCTTACGACAAAGAAGTTGAAGAGATCATGGCCGACCGAAAGATTCGATGATCGAAGATTTCACGTCACAAAGAGTACTTGATCAAGTGAAAAAAGTTGCCAATGGAAGAGGCAACTTGGGAGTCAGAATCATCTTTGTGGCAATTCAAAGATCAAATCAAAGCATTCAAGTCCGTCATGATGAGGACGTCTGCGACGTAGGTGAAGGAAAATGTCACGAATAAGCTAAATTGGTGGAGGAGAAAGTCATAGCTTCTAGATAGTCATATTTTAGCATTAAGGTCTATCCTAGAAAAGTAAAAACTTAGGAAAACACAAAGGTTTATCCTAAGGAGGTAAAGATCTAGAAAAAACCAAAGTTTATCTTGGGTAGATTAATATAAAAATCTACATCTAAATATATATCGTTAAATCGTTTTGATCTCTACCGTTGATTGTGGAGAAGAACTTATATATAAAGGGGTCTTGACTTATTTTTCAGACTAATCAATTTCAATACAAAACAATCTCTCTTTTGAGATCCACATATCTTTCTTGTTTTCGAGTTTATATTCTCTTTTAATATTCTTATTTTTGTTTTGTGATATTGGAGTTAGTCTGAGTTCGAATGAAGGTGTGAGTAGTTTGAGTGCCGCACGAGTTGCAAGAATTTAACCCGTGACACTAAACACAATTAAATTGTGGTTTTTTTATAAGTATATATGGGCTTATAATATTATATTCTTATTAAAAATTATAATTCTCGATATATTTTGATTATAATGCTCCGATTTCTCAACATTATCTATGAAATCAATGTATCACATGAGATTATAAATTATCAAAGAGACATGTCAAATTATTGCCAGTCATTATGTGATAAGCGTGGGCAAACACACACCTGACTTTCATCCCCATCATATTGCAAAAAAGATCATTTCAAGTCTAGATCGCGACGAAAACTCTAATTTCGATCGACCCATCCATCAAAACACAAACAATCCAGCAGTCTTATATCTCGATTGATCTATCAAACCAGAAAAAATTGAAAAGAAAACCCAAATGTCTCCCAAAAATCATATATTCATCGAAGAAATCAGAGCTGATCGACGACGATATATAGCAACATTGATCTGAATTTGACTGCGGATTTCTCACTTACAGAGGAAACCCCGATTGGAACAATCAATCAATCAAGATCCAGGAGAAAAAATTCGATAATGTGGAGAACTGAAGTCTCAACTAATGATAAGAGAACACAAAAAAGTGACACAAAAATCAAGCACTGATCGATTCAACAAAGCACAAAAAGTGAAACTGGAAAACCCTAATTTCTCCCAAAAGTCACATATTCATCGAAAAATTCAAACCTCATCGTCGATGTTGTACAGCTTCATTGAACCGAATCTCCAGTCACTCCAGCATCAAAAACCTCCACCGCGACGATGAATTGCTAGTGACATCGATCAAAATTATCAATTCTGATAGAGATCAAGAAAAGGAATTCGAGAGGAGCCGCATGTGTTATCACAATAGTCATTCTCTCAAATGTTTGCAAAAGAATTAGAGGTTGAATTCCTATGTGAGATGATAATGAGGAAAGAGAGGTTTTGGATTTCTTACTCTGAATTCTGAATTTTGGAGACAGGAGTTGCTGTGAGATTTAGTGACCGTTGGGAAAAATATTTTATAGCCAACGTGAGATGATGCATGGTGACCGTTGAAGGAAATTATGACCGGTATTTTTTTGGTAACAAA
The DNA here is from genome assembly GCA_001925005.1 of Drosera capensis. Lineage (NCBI taxonomy): Eukaryota > Viridiplantae > Streptophyta > Magnoliopsida > Caryophyllales > Droseraceae > Drosera > Drosera capensis. Next base: position 6,916 of record LIEC01007624.1, read on the forward strand.
CCAATGACGGATATATTTTTAAATAGGGATGAGCATGATATAGAACTCGATCAAAAAGTAACAATGTAGACTAACATTGGAACTTGTATAATAAAAAGAGGGATTGTCTAACAGTGGGATGATCTTTGCAAGTGATATCACAAATTTTTTTAATTTCTTTGCTTGTAAACGGTTGACTTAATTTGTAGACTTCATGGTACTACCTCGGGAGTGGATCCCTATTGTTTTTCAACCCTTCGATTTCATGTGGGGTATCAAAAACAGAAAACAACAAAGTTGATCAAGGACTGAGAAACAGTACCGCATATGTGCTGTTGTTTTCCTACAGGTGAGGATCCAGCTCCTACTACCTCGGGAGTTTATTGTTTTATCAGTGTTGTAGCATTGTTGTACCATTGCTGTGTGTGCTTTTTGTGCTTTGTTTTGTATGTTTTTTTTTTTTTTGGCAAATGGAGTTTGTCTGCTTTTGTCGTACAACACCACAAGATCACAGCAGGTGATCCGGGTTTTCATCATTCTTGTGGTTAGCTTACTTGCAAAGGTAACATGACTTGGAGTCCAGCTTGGACCAGAATTATCTTCTTGTGTTAGTTGGCTTTTGCTTCTCATGCAATTGCAGCATGCAATTAGCTCGGAGAACACACATCTATAAATTATATGCGCTTCACTTGATGATGGTGATTGAACATTGTTCTGACTATTTATTCATCCACAAAAACAGAGGAGTAAGTGGAAGTGGAGTCCATGGCTGGTAGTTTAATTGGCTGAGGGAACCCAGAAACTGTGGATTTGTTAATAGGTGACTTCCTGAAACTTCAATTGGGTTTTTATTGACAATAGGGTATCTTTCTGCCTGATAATACTTCGGCTTCTGTCAAGTATGGCTCTGATCAAAGATCCAGGAAGCTGCAACAAAAGTCTGGGTAGGAAACAGCAAACAGATTTAACTAGAAATCCATGTTTTATGACAAGACTCTACATACAAGATAGTTTCAATGGATAGGTTCACAAGTTCGCGACTCAGTTCAACTTGTGTTGAACTAAGACTTGCAGGGTTTTATTTCTGTATACAGATACATGGATATCCGAACAACTTTCTGAGTACTAACATATAGAGATCTGAGATGGAAGTGTACCTGATTCCTCTCAGACAAACAAAAATAGAAATAGCTGTTTCTTGTTCATGTTCATCGATTTATAAGGTCATGGGTTGTGTCCTTATCATCTGTGTAAGTTTTGATTTATTTTATGAAATCTTTATCCCAATTTCAAAAAAAAATAGAAATAATAAAGTTTATTAGTTCTTTTATTGAATCACTGAACAAGACCAATACATTGCCTGCCCTGCTCCTCATCCTCATCAGTTAACGCATTAGCTCTCTCACAAGCAGCACCACCAATTGCCCCGAACTCAACCGTGAAGTCAAGGAAGTAAAGCATGACAACCATAGTGATGCAGCTCAAGAACATTGGCAAAGGACCGAAAATCCACAAGAACAGAGGAAATGAGAAGTAAAAGGCCCGTAAACCCAACGACCAGAAATAACTTCCTTTGTTGACAATGCCGGCCACATAGTCTCCGCTGAGATACGGTGAAGCCATCTTTTTGAAAGGAACATTGACAAGAATGCTGGCATGGCTGTAGTACCGAATGGATTGCACGTTGAGTAGGAAAGCCCATAAGAAGCATACCAAGATGCTGAAGAACTTTATGGAAGACCCAAGCTGGCTTCTGTCTCCAAATAAAAAGTCCAATGCCCCTCCTCCTCCCCCTTGATTGATGTTGCCACGACCACCGCTGCCATGGCCCGAGCTCATCAAAACTGCAATCACCGAGCTGAGCATGATCGCTGTTGATGCAAGAAGGGTTGATGCCATTATGTTGTTTCTAAGAGTTTGTACAGCTAAAACACCGTTCTTGGAGGTATCCTGCCATGTGCAAAGAAGCTGTTATCGTTCGAAGTTACTACAACTAAAAAATAGCATCAAGGAGTGAACCACTGGAGTAGACATGCTACATGAATTATGAATGAAAAAAGAGAGTTTTGTTGCTTTGTGTTGTTAGACACATAAGATTTTATTTAAAAAGTTTTTATTTTTGAAATTTCATCATCATTTAATCTCCACCTTTCATTACTTCCTACCAACACATAATGTTACCATTATATCCCTTTGAGCTAGTATGTAATTTGGGCTATGAATATTAAATTAGCCGATTGATATTCCAGTGCTTAAAGGTGTAATCGTCGAAGTCTCATTACGGAATGTAATCAAAACTACTACTTTTTATTTCAAGAAAGGCAATGTGCTGAAGTGTAAATCCGCAGGTGGAATCATCCCCAGTAAGCTCCCAAGTGATCTTGACATTGAATCCAATTTCTATCTTGTAACCACTAGAAACAAAAGTGCCGAGGTCACGCCATGCCTCATTTTTATTTCTATCTTATTTCGCTTGATTGTGATGATCTTCAAGTCAAGAAAACATGACCACCCAAAACAAGCTGAGGTTCAAGTGAATAAGGTTTGAATGGTCCAACCAGTTACATGAGCCTACAATAATGTAATCACTTGAAAGTGTAGAGGCTGAAACTAGAGGACCAAATTTAATCTGTTAACACTTGGAAAACATTGACAAGAAACATAAAAAACGTATAAAAAAAAGTGAATTTGCTTTAAATGCGCTTGCTGGAGTCCACAAGCAAAGTAACTGTCTTCTTGCATGTACATTGGGAACTATATGTCTTCCTCTTTGTACTCTTATTCACGAGATATACATGATAACCAACAATCAAATGACCATAAAATGACAAATCAGGATAACTGATAGGCATGGCTGATAAAAAGTTGCATGGCATCTGTTCTGCGACGTATGAACTACTTGTGGACTTTTTTTGTGTGCACGAAACCCTATCAACTTAGAGAAGTGACACCCCATTTTAACTTTCACCTTCCTAACAACCATAGATCATAAGATATTTATACGCTCGATCGAAAATATAAGGAATCGAAAATTATAAGATGAGATGCTCTCATGTGATGATATGATAAGGAGGCCGTTATCCTCCACAGAGAGGATGGTGTGATGACTGATTTGGCCTTACAAATTGGAAAAAGGAAGTGCGCATGCATGTGTGTGAATAAATGAAATTAGAATGGTGAATACCTGCATCATGGCGTTCACCCAGATGCGGCGATTGATGGCGTTGATGCCGATGAGGGTGTTGGTGGGACGCTTGATGATGCGGTGGAGAAGGAACACATGATACGCCACCATTATCATCACCCCCGTCGGCACCAGGCTGTAATCCAACACCGCTCCCTTCATCGATCCGCACCCTCGGAATGAGAGAGAGAAAGAGAGAGTACTGCGAAAACTAATGAGAGAAGAAACTAAACCCAGATGGGATCGATGATGCTATTGCCAAAAGGCTAGGTGGATGAAGAAGGCTTCTCTCGTTTGCCTTATATAAACTCAGAGAACTCAAAGTCCCTAACCAACCAACAAAATTAAACGTGTCTAGAAGTATATGATTGTGAGGTTTTTTTTTTTTTTTTTTTTTGGGTCCTCCACTATGCTCAACATTAACAAAACCATAGACACGTGATACTCCATTCTATTATTTCCAAAATACAAAAGATAAAAATATATATATACAAAAAGTAAGAGTTTAAATGCAATTTTTTTTATAATTATTAAGTACATTTGACCACACTTTTATCAAGATAAAACAAAGAACAAAATGCATCAAATTTAACGTGTGTATTATTCTGGTTTGGGTTTCGAGGTGTTGGAATTATAAGTGTGATGTAAGATGGCACTTCTCAGTGCAAGCCTGCTGTAAGAAGTAATGGAGCTCAACAAGTGGGAGCTGAGTCGCCGCCACTACCCACCACCGCACGCCATTGACGTGGCCTTCACGCACTGGCCACAACAGACGCACTCCTGCAATGCTCTCTCAAAAATTGCCCTTGTTTGATTGGATGAGCAGACATCGCAACCCAACGACCCCACGCAAGCACTTAACTATCTTAAATCTGGTCAAATACTAGTAGCAGAATTTAATCAGCATTCAAATTTAATATCCAATTTAAATCCACTCAGTAATATCCAATTTAATGAGCATTACGAACCTTTTCCAACCGAATAAACCATATTGGCCTTGGATTTTCTCATAATTGAAATGATGCCAATCTCTGCTATGCCAAAAGAATTCAGGCTTCATTCATATCAGAAGTATCACAGGTAAACCAATGGTATAAATCAAGGTTACATGCTGAAATGACAAAAAGCATTACAAAACCGTACATGTGATCATGTGAGGAAGCATATCCGCGGAAAGATCCAACGTGGTACCGGATGCACATCACGAGCCAGAGAACACTGCTGTCCAGAAATATTCACAATTTATCCTCCGAACCTTCAATCTTCAAAGCATAGTGTTTTTAGTGTGTGCCTATGTGCTCGGTTTCAAACTAACCCTAAGAAAATACACTTAAAAACAGTGGCAAGGATCTTAATATATTTAAATGAAACTCAAAAATTAGGTTTATGATATCCTAGAGGAACAACCTCTTTAATATGATAGGATATACTGATGCAAATTTTGCTGGTTATTTAGTTGACACGAAGAGCACATCCAGTATATATCGTAAAATCGGTTCATGCTTGATTTCTTACTGTTCAAAGAAATAAAAATGTGTTGCATTGTCCACTGCAGAGATGGAATACATAGCCGTTGGTCTATGTTATGCTCAAATTTTATGCATTAAGCAACAGTTAAATGATTTTGGAGTCAACTGTGATTGTGTGTAAATTTTATGAGACAATTCTAGTGCCATCAGTGCAACTAAGAATCCAGTAATGCATTCTAGGGATAAGCACATAGATGTCCGACATCATTTTCGAAGAGATCACTAAGAAAAGGGGGAAATTATATAAGAGTATTGCAAGATAAAAAAACAACTAGTAGATATTTTCACTAAATCACTTGGAAAAAATATATTTGAAAAACTTAGATACGAGTTAGACATGATAAAATTTAACTACATGAAAATTTGTTCTGTAACTTTGGATGGCATCGATTTTTGATGAAATTTTTGTGTTGTTTGTAACTTGGAGGGACCTAAAAACCAGATTGGATTATTGCAATTTCCTTGTGTGATATGTATATATATTCATGGTGTTATAATGCATGAAATTTAATGTTGAATATTTGTAAAGATTGTAAGGGTGTGCACGTTATTATTTCATATGATTATTTTTTTTGATTTTGTACTCTCCACATAAATGAGTCGATCCCTGTGCAGAAACCGCTCCACTACCACTCATTAGCAACCATCTCATCCTTATTTGTCCATCACCAAAACCCGCCCACTAAGATGACATGCATGATTCCCTCAACTCCTCATAAATCTCTCTGTATGCCATCATAACTTTCCACTCCTCCACTTGCACAACTCTCCAAATTCCCATATATACCGATTCATCTTCAGATCTGGTTCACCACTATCAAAATCAAACAGAACCCATCACAAATCCTCCCAATTCAAACTCCACCATCACAACAACAAACATGATGCAAACAAGAGGGAAAACTCAATCATCCGAAACCCTAGCCTCTCACCAACCACCATTCAAAGAGACAGTATCAAAGACGAGCACCAAAAAAACCAAAAGATCCAAAGCCTTCATAATCCAAAACTCCCAAAGCATTGAATGCAACACCACTCAGGTCTCATGATCCATCCTCCAAAGGGTCGACGCAAGAGAGTAATGTTGAAGTAACAAGTGAATCGACTCAGGTTGAAGAATTCGTTCCTGCTAATCAACCGAAGATTGAGACTGAAAAGGGTACAAAGAAGGAACAAGAGACAGATGAAATAGGAGATGCGGGATCTTATGGTTTGAAGACGGAGAAGGATGCTGCCCATGATACAACTGTGGAAGAGAAGGAAGTTGGAGAGAAAGAGTCTTAACATTCCCTAAGCCCCAAAAACCCTATATCGAGAGGGTGAGGGGTAATCTATGAGGAAAATAGAGGTTGAAGACGATAAGGGTGCATATGTTCAGGCGGAAGGGGACGATGAGGAGAACAGTGATGAAAGTGGTGGTGAATAGATTCCTACTAATGAACTGCCACCTATGACAGAGAAGGATATGCCTGGACTTAAGGAACTGAACGCCGTTCTTGGAAAAGTCAAATCTATACTTTATTCAGCCAAAGGAGAAATCAGTGGTACAGAAAAAAGCAAAGAAAGTGTCCCAACCCAAAAAGCACAATCCTGGTCTGAGGCAGAGCCACCATCACAGCCACCATCACGATCCTACGATCCTAGCCAACATTTGGTATCAGAGCAGGAGATGATGTGTCCAGAGCAGGTGAGAGACAGCTGTCGAGGAGACCCGACCGATATCTTCTCGGCCGAGGTGGCAACCGACGAGGTAGGCACAGCCAAGCCTCCCGCTAGGACATGACCGCATCCATTCCCAGCACTGCCTCAGTAGTGACCCTACCTCAACAACCTGTACCAGCCATCACACGCCATAAGCGTCATCAATCGCCACCCGCTACATGACCCGACAGATCATGACACCAAGCAACCAAGCAAGCGAGCAAGGCGGCTCCAGAGCTTGAGATCCAATGGCGAAGACCAAAGCCGCGGTCGTCGCATGGAAAACGATATCCACCCTCATGAACATAACCCCGGGCCACCCTCATAAACCACGACCCGGCCTCAGTCAACCTCACAAAACCCGCCCCCTTTTGGATGAAATCAGGGCTCCGTCGGGGCCGATGACGTCGAGCGCCTTGGGTTTGGAGTTATTGTCATCGACAACATTCTTGAAAAGAGTACGGAATCCTCGCCCTCGGACACGAAGGCCGATAAGAGGATAATCTATTAGGACAATGGAGGTTGAAGACGATAAGGGTGCATATGTTCAGGGGGAAGCGAACGATGAGGAGAACAGTGATGAAAGTGGTGGTGAACAGGTTCTTGCTGATGAACTGCCACCTGTGATAGAGAAGGATGTGACTCGACTTAAGGAACTGGACGTCGTTCTTGGAGAAGTCAAATTTGTACTTCATCGAGGCAAAGGAGAAATCAGTGGTACAGAAGAAAAAAAGCAATGAAAGTGTCCCAATCCAAAAAGCACAATCCTGGTCTGAGCCATAGCCCACATGAACCGGACCTTTTCGAAGGGTCAGTTCATCATCAGTGCCTCTCAACCTAGAGGCAAGAGAAAGCCAACTCCGTTGTAGCCAATTATTCAAAAAAAAGAAGAAGACCCAAGTGATTGAGACTGAGTCAAGTGACTCATAGTATGAGGCTGAAACTGAAGCCAAAATAGAAAAAGAGGAATTGGCTGAAAGTGAAGAAGAGGAGATAGTGAAGAAGAAAGTCCTTGTCCAAACAAAGAAGACAAAAGCCGCATCTGCCAATGATTCTGAATCAAAGGAGTCTAACAATAGCGACTTTGATAAGGATGTGAGGCACTAAAGAAAAAGGAGATTGCAAAGTGCAAGAAACCTATATTGCCCACAGAAGCGAAATCAAGCTCAGAAGACACAGAAGAGGAAGAGAAGATCTCAGAGTTTGATGATGATGTGAAGGAAGTTTCTATTCCAAAAACCCAGAAGAAGGCAGCAGTGTCTCCTGTAGAGAAGAAAGGGAAATTCAGAGAAATTTTAACCCGAGCCATTCTTCTAGGAAAGATCATGAATGCTTAATGGTTGAAGAAGAATGGGTTAGGCTGGCTCAAAACAACTCTAGAACAACAAAAGTGGCTCGCTCTATTTGAGTTGGATAACCAGCTGCATCCTCAAGCTGTGGCGGAGTTCTATGAAAATCTAAGTAAGATTAAGCTTGGTGAGAACCGATTCATGCTGAAGAGCTAGGTCAACAACGATGAAATTGTACTGACAGAGGAGCTCATTGCCATCCACTTAGGAATTCTTGCTAGTGGCTTTGGCAAGTATGGAAAGGGAAGTTGGCCGGTTGTTTCTTAGTTTGATCCTCTCACAATCTCTAAGAAGTTTAGTCATAATGATGCTCTGACTGAGGCAACGTCAGTTCACATCAATGCTATGTCTGATGAGGATAGGCTGCTATTCTCTCGAATAGTTCGAGGTATCATTCCTCATGGTTCAAGAAAGAATAAGGCAAATGGTCTGGACTTGACTGTTATGGAGCATATCTCTAGAAATAAAGAGGTAAATCTTCCTCTACTAATGATGCATCACATGGTTTATGTCAAGGACCATTGGAGTCATGTGTTGTCCTATGGAATCTGGTTGTCCAAGACTCTAGAGAAGCTTGGAGGTGTAAAGCTAAAGGACAACCAGAATCCAAACAAAATGAGTCATTTCAATGAGGGTTACATGATTCTGATGACATTCAGAAAGGTGAAAGGCGAATGAAAGAGAACCGGTTCAGGACAGGGAGCTGGTTCATCAAAAGGAGGAAAGACAGCAGTCTACATTGATTGTGCTAAGAGGATAAAGGAAGTTACAGATCTGGTGGACAAAGAAGCTGAGCAAGAACGGATGATTGCTGACCTGAGTGCTGCTATGGACTCTGCCCTTACCACCTTCAAACACATGGCCTGTTTCCAATCAACCAAATAATCTATCCCTTTGCTATCTTTCCTTGCTATCCATCTTTGATTAAGCCCATTGAACTTTTTTTGAACATCTCTTATTTTGCCGCACAACTACTATGGTCTGTAATATTCAATGTTTGGATTTGTGTTTTTATGACTCTATGAATTGCTTATGCATATTCACCTTGGTTTCTATGTCACTTGGAGTGAAGGTAGAGGATACCTCATTTTGCAAGCAATATGGACTAACCTTTTTTATGATGTCAAAAGGAGAAACGGAGCGATGATCATCTGGTTAGTTTTATGATTCCTACATCTTGTTTATTTTTGTTTTTTATCTTCTTATTTCAAATTATCTAAGTGTGAATAACTATAGTTTTGAGATTTCTGTTTTTGATATCTCTAATTAAATTGTTTTCCTGAATGAACTAGATGTCTAAGTATCATTCCTAGAATTGCATAAAGTTGTCCTAATTGGAACAATTTGAACATTGAGGTTCGTTGTGGTTCATTGCTAGCTTGGCATGATTGTGAAAATGCTATACATGTTTATATTTGTGCTTCGATCATTTTTATGAAGTGTTCAGCAATGATTCTGGACTGTCAATCTCAAGTTGCTGAAAAGCATAAAGGTAAGTTCTCTGAACCGACTCATTCAGAAGAACTGGTCCTGACCAGTTCGAGGTATGAGTTGCTATGGTCCTTAAACTTTTAAAGTTATTATTTTGTGACCATCAAATGCCTATCATCATAAAAAATGGAGAAATTGTTCAACCTTGTGATGTTTTTATTGATAACAAACGTCACTGTATTTATGTTTGTAAAAATTATTAATGTGCAGTTTGGTACCAAGAGGCTGATAACAAGAGGAAACCTAAAGCTACTTCTAGAAATGGATCTCAGACTTTCAACCTCAAGATTACAACTCAAGGCAATGCACGAGAACTACAAGATGGAAGCTGCAGTATTGTCATATAGTGTCATGAGCATTGTTTGTTATATAGTGTCATGAGCATTGCAAACAGATTGATATTTTTATTTAGCCAGTTGTAGTTGTGAGCATTTAGGAATT
>LIEC01007626.1:0-55834 GCA_001925005.1 Drosera capensis
ACACACACACACAAAAACCATTTCCCCACCCAAAAACATAGTCTTCCACACTTCACAATTCCTACTTAAAATTACACCTTCGTCGTTAACTAAATCATAGATTAATCGAGAGACTTAATCGTCTAACTCAAACTCAAATAAAAATGAATTTGTTTATTTTCTAAGAATAAGTAAAAGAGAATGTTGATACACTTAATTATGTACGACTCGCGTAATATCAGAATGAGCATGAATAAATCCTTATTGATCAGAATTCCAAAGTTATGGATATTATTTACGATTTTACCCTGGCCAAATATAACACATTCCGAGAGTGCAAATACTAGCAACAAAACTCACTCTCGCCCATCCCTCACACGCTCGAGCCCGCACATGCACCCACACGACACGAGCTCCCGCCACTTGTACATGACCCAGCATCCCATGCGGCGACTCGGTTCTTCCACGTCAGACTCCGTGGACCCCACCATAAAACCCAACCCACATTTGTTTTTCTCTTATAAATACCTCTAAAATTTTCCCACTTTTCCCAACCAAAACACGGCTCATTTCATTGCCCTCTCATATAAATTTTGCACCTCAAAAAATGGGAAGCTCAACTGACCGGAAAATGGTCCCATCAGGCGGGTCTCCGGCGAGGTACGTGAATCATCGAAGAATGCTGCCGTCGAGTAGCGGGGATGGCGGTAAGGGGAATTGCGGTGTCGGAATGACGGATATGTTGACGGTGAGCTTGTCTGAGACCGTGTTCGGGTTCTTGGATCATGATCATGGGAGCAGCACGAATAGTGATGGCAGGGAAGAGTATCGAGGGGACGTTTTTGGGGTCAAGGAGGAAGAGGAGGAGAAGGCAGGGAATGGATTGGTTAGTGATGAGGAGAACAAGGTGTTTTGGGAGAAGCATCGCAAGCTCTTGCAAGTGAGTGAATTAATTTGCAAATAGTAGAAATTCCGAATTTATGTTTTTAATTTTCAGAGTTGATAATGTTTAAAGTTGATGTTTTCTGATCGGATGAAATCATCATACGATGGCAAATAATGAATCACAACTATGTGTCTCGCAACTTTACAACTTTGAATATCTGAAACAATTATAATAGTGTCTTGTTCATATCCAATTGAGGGCATGATATGATATATTAAAATTAGTGGTTTTTGGTATGTTGGATGTGATTATCCGATTAGGTGTGTGGTTCGCATGTGGTAGTTGTGTAACTTGTATCCTATCAATGAATTATTTTCGCAAGGAACGCTAATTTTTTTTTACAGGAAACGTTATGCAAGACTAGTACACTGGAGAGGAAGATAAGAAACGCGGCGAAAGAGGCGTTAAAGGAAGCACAAAACGAAGGGAATTACTGCGTCTGTCGAAGACCAGTGGCCGCGGGAGCTTGCCGGAATTGTCTCATGAGTGAGATTGCAAAGAGACTGAGAAGTGCAGGATATGATTGTGCTGTTTGCAAATCTAAGTGGAGGAGCTCACCTGATATGCCATCAGGTATGGATAAAAATTGCAGCATGTCATGGTCAGTCGTTATCTTGTATGATTTATTAGAATACAGTCATTTTCCTGTTTTGATTTGGCTATGATTCCTGATCTGCTTTATGTTTAGAATAACATGGTAATGTCAATGATGAGTTGTTATGATTCCTTCAATTAGCAATACTTTTTCAACAACAGTGGGAGCCCATGGATAATTATACGCATGAGGGATAAAGATTGATAACATTAATTAACACACGTAGATTTCGGATTTGAATTAAATTTATATTCTATCATAATCCAACTAAAATACAATATAAGTTAATATAATGTACATAATCTTATCGTTATTTTATATAAAGAGAATATTTCTCAATGTCCTCCACTATATGTTGAACTCTTGTCTTACTCTTAAAGAGAGAAAAACGACTTACTACTCTTAAGTTCTATCGGAATGGAATGATATGTCCTAGGATGAAAGTTGAATACTTGAGTCAGTTGTCGGGATTAACGTTTGGAATGGTTTTATATGTGTTATGTGTTGACTATCAATAATTGATCAAATCGATGGAGCTGGTCCCGAAAATGACATGGGAAGGGACGGAACGTGGAGTGTGTAATGTTTTGAAAGTTTGTTATCAAAGAATTCAATGATTTGGCCGTTTAACAAGCATCATACTTATTAACCCTATATATATAAATGTGCAGGCGAACACACATTTTTGGATGTTATAGACAACAATCTAAGCTCTAACAAGAGAGTTAGAGCGATAATAGAGTTGAGTTTCAAGGCCGAATTCGAGATCAGTCGTGCAAGCAACGAATACAAACAACTAGTTGCCCGGCTCCCTGAAGCTTTTGTGGGCCGAGAAGAGAGACTTGGTTCCTTGATCAAGATCCTGTGCTCAGCGGCGAAGAAATGCATGGAGAACAACAAGATGCATATTGGCCCGTGGAGGAAGCAAAATTATATGCAAGCGAAGTGGCTCGGCCCGTGCAAGAGACTGGAACCCTCGATCCAACCAATGACCAAAGGGATCGACAACCAGAAGTCGGTCAAGCCAAAGGCGTCAAACTCGATGCTGACTGTCGCCTTGCTTGATTTGCCACCTAATATCCCGTACAAGGCAGTCACCGTGATATAAGATATGAGATTCTGCTTATGTTGTAAGTGAATGGTTCATATGAGCAAGGGCATGGACTTTATAGAGTGTATAGAATACCACGAAGAAATAAAAGATGATGGTTTCGACAGTGTCGCGGATTATACATGATGACCTTCATAACCATACGATTGAAACCTATCTTAGCTGACAGTATAAATGTCTAGGCGCGCAAATTCCATACTATCTAGGCGATCTAAAAGAGCATTACTTAAATAACATTGTACAAGCACTGATCTAGAATACTATCCTAGTTAGCATCCTCTTGCAAAGGCGGCCAAGTCGCTGATCCCAGTCTGGGACAAGTTCGAGGATGGTCTCCAGGCCGACGCTGTAAGGAGGCAGAGATCCTTCCATCCGAGCTTGAGGGAACCGTTATCCTCTACCAACGTGTACCCATCAGAAGGAAACATACCGAGCAGCAGTGTTGCCTGAGCAGCTGCATTGCCAGTGAGAGAAATACCCCTGAAGCCAGACTGCTGCAGCTTCTCCCTCCAGTTTGGGAACTTGGTGTCACCGGTCCGTGAAGGGCCTCCCACGGCCAGGAGGTTCTTGATCTCCTTGGAGAGAAGCTGCTGCTCCACCATGTGCCGCTCCTCGCTGTCTTCACCATAACTGGCTCCTAATGAGTCGAAGAGAGCTGAGTAGTAGTGGATTGCCTCGACGAATCTTCCCAGGAATGAGCCTGTTCGGCTCAGGTCCTGCTCCACCACTGTCACCACCTTGGGAGCCAGCCTGCAAAGTTGATCATAAAATCTGGTCACATTAAGGGAGGAAACAATATAGCTTTATTCATCACACCAGAAACGTCAAGATTCCAATTCTCACAGTATAGAAATAAATAACACACGAATATAGCATTAGTTGGCTTATACTAGATTCCGAGTTCTTGCAATTGAGATAAGGCACGATATACAACCCAGGATCGATCAAAGGCTTGTTGAAGCCTGGAGGCAGATGACCACCTTGATCAATGCATCCATACATTAATGAACTGTATTACACCTGAGAGCAAGAAGGGTTAACTTGGCGATAAGTAGTTCTTTCCTCAATCTTAAGTTAAGGATTCAAAATCTGAGAATATAAGAAAACAATCTCTTTATATAAAAATAAAAATAAAACTGTGTACACCAGTCTATCTTATAAGAATATCCTTTCCACATACTTTACTTAACGAAATTATGTGGATACGATTACTTTATAATCATGATCCAGATTGAATACGACAACCATGTTTTCAACCTACCGGCCGTTGAATCCCGGACTGATTGACATTCCCTTTGATCTTCCAAATGATGTCTTATTTTAGTCCCTTCAATCTTTATGTTTTCTGTGTAACATTCGCCACTAATGGCACACTGCATACGTTGATCTCTAATACAAGCAGATCCATCAAACGAGTCGCCTTCAAACATATAAATATACCTCACCGGGAATTCATGATCAAATACAAGAACTAGCCTGCAAAGATATGTTCTACTACAGCAAACAAGAGAACTGCATCCGACACTCAATGTTTCCTACAAAATTCGAACTCTAATCATCAAATATTATAAATTAAACCGAAATCAAGCCTAATCTTGAGCATGGAAAGTTCCCCAACATCCCACCATGATTTGCCCATTAAACTATAGTATCTAAACAAAAGCTTAACCCAAGAAGCACCCAATTCTCCACTTACACAAAAGCACACGAATCATATCAGAACACAATCACATTACCTTTGCAAAAGTTCAAGTGTATTTGCATCAGAACCAGTAACATCGTACAAGGAATGCTGAAGCCAATGCACAGCAACAGCTTCCCCTTTCTTGACCTTCAACCTCTCAATCTCAACCTCACCAATCTTCCCTTCCACCCCAACAAACTCAAACGGCAACCCTAACTTCTCCGCGAAATCAGACAACCTCTTCCCCGTCGCCTCAAGTGCCTCATTCGTCGTTCCTAACCCCGTCAATCTCACCAACGGCGCCCCACCTGGCCTCGACGCAAGAATATGAAACAAACCCGGCCATTGTAACCCCTGCATTATGTCAAGATCGATAATATGAACACATTTTTCTCCGTCAAATGCTTCCTGGATTGCCTGATTCGCCGTAAAGTGGCTGAACTTGACAAACGGGCTGATCCCGTTGAAGACCTGGAATGCCGCGGTGAGCTTCATTCTATGGCTGTGGATGGAATACGGAGCGTGGATAAATAGACATGAATTGATCAGGCGGTTGGACATTGCTTCCGAGAAATAGGCCGCAATGCGCTGGGCGGATGTCCCGAAAGGGGACGAGAGCTCGGCTATCTCTAGGAGGGTTTTGTTGGCCTCGTCGAGGTTTTCGCCGGAGATTGATTCCGCACATTGGAGGAGAAGGGTCAGGAGATGGAGTCCCTCTTCGTCTTGTTTTTGCCTCTTTGCTTCTTCCTTGCTCATCGCCCTCGTTGTTTCCGGTGCTGCTGCCGCTGCGGGTGTCGGTGTTGTCTCAATCTCTGCCGTTGAAACAATATCACTGGAATTGGGTTTTTCTTTGGGCGGATCTTTGTCGGCTTGATCAGAGTTTTGGGTAGGGTTTGGTGGGGTTTTGGGTGTTTGTTGGTTTCTTTGTTGCTGATGTTGCTTTGGTGGTTGCTGCACTAGATTTGGTGGTGGGAGACGAGATGATACATTCGAAGTCGAAGCGAAAGCATTAGATTGATGATTCTCGACGACCCAGTTGAGATTCTGCTGAACAGAATCGATCGAGGGCAACAACTGGTAGCTCAAAACAGGATCAACAAACCTGTTAGTACCAATAGGGTAATTCGATAACATCAATGATTGAGACGATTGAATCGGCATTCTGGGTTGATCGGAGACGACGATACCGGGCATTTTCCGACCCATGCTCGGGTCCAATAGTGACCGGAGACGATACTCTAATAAAGCAGCCAGGTTGGGATTACAAGGAAGAATGATCTCCCTCACATTGTTCACAAGCTGAGGGATAGAAGCACTGCTCGAGCTCTGAATCAACTCTTTAAGTATCCCATCAACCCACGCCGTGTTCTCATCCATCTCACACTCAAACCCGCCTTCCACGGCGACGTTGGACACCCTTTTGGCCCCGGTTTCGGGTGGTGGGAAGAGCGGGAGCCCCGAGAAGTCACACACCGCAGGATGATGATGATGTGGAGTACTCGACAATGTGGGTGGTTTCGTCGTCGATGATGTGTTCATCGTCGTGATAATGTTTGGTGTGGAGCAGGTGAAAAGCTGTGGGGTGTTGACATTGCTGCTGAAGTCACCCATCAATGCCGCTGATGACAATGCTGATGGGAGATGGTCCAGTGAAAGGGAGTCATTAGGGTTTTGTCGACGGTTAGGCCTCGAGGCGGGGTATGATGGCGCGTAGGCGGGTGCGATGGGGTCCAGTTCTGAAGCGGTTCGCTTCCTCGCCATGGCGGGGTGATGGTTGCCGGAGAATGTGGAAGGAATTTGGGTAGAATTGGCTGTTGTGGTTGTGGTTATGGTGGTGTTGGGTTGAGTGGTATGATGCAAGGCACAAGCAGCCATGGAGAAGGGAACTTTGAGCTTGTGCGTTCTGTGATATGTTTTGTTTTGTGTTTTGTGTGTAATGTTTTGAGGTGGAAGTATTGGGTTTGGAAATGAGTAGTTGAAGTTGTGTCATGTGTGTATTTTTTTGGGAGGTTGTGTTTTGGTGATTAAGGGATTGGATGTTTCTTCATTGGTAGTATTGTGAGAGTTGAAATTTACAAGGGTTAGATGACGTTCTGTGTTTTGTGCCTGTCTCTCCTGGATTTTTTTAGGTGATTTGAGGATATCAAATTCTTAAGACCCTATCAATTTCAGCTGAATTGGGCAGTCGATGGATAAAACAGATACTCGTTATATTTGTTCTTTCTCTATTTATGAATCCATTTGACTAGATGCATATGTACAATTACATATCGGCAAATAAACCATAAGTGTACTGATATGGTATACCAAATTGTTGAGAATAGTTAAACCAAATCGGTAAATATAGTATAATCGATCACTCCACTAAGTACAATTATCTTTGTTTCATAAAAATTATAATATTTGTTTTATTCGAATGTTTTAATGTTTTCTAATTTGAAAAAAAATAATATCAAATTGACTATAATATACACATTATCCTTTCTCAAAACTACTATAATGAATCCTATTTTTTAATATTAGTTAATATAAATTCAAACACATAAGTTTTTTATGTGGATCAAAATATTATAATTTTCATAAAAACAAAGAGAATATTATTAATCAAATTTTGAATTAAAATCCAAATATTTCATGTGATATTAAAATGTCATAGACCCAACGATTCAAGGATTCAACGCTCCGGTCATTCAAATACATGGTATTAAACTCATGCACCATCATTTTGATGAAGATGACCTTCTTTAACCAAAAATGGTTCTCCACAGTATCACAACTTACTGCCAAAAAATGTGCAAGGATTTGATCGGAGTGGATTCGCGTGGAGGATGATAGAGTGGAAGATGGGGAGCAGAAAGGGGATGATCACGGGAGAGATACAAAAAAGCATCTTTTCAGCTTTTTGGGGTCATTGGGGTCCTAGTTTTGACTTTTTACCGCTGTGGAAAACATATGCCCCTTGGATCGACATTGGCCATCGCTAAGACCTACTATTTCAAGGGGGAACCCAATTAAGTATCTGGACTGGGACTAGGCAGTATATATTGTCACGGCTTCATTATTTTCAAGATCGTGTGTTTATTTTGGTTAGCCCGTGTCAATATGCACGTGAATTGAATCTACATGTGATACATAATCTATGTTAGTTATTAATTATATATATATATATATAAATTATTTTTCCTTTTTTATCATCGTCGATGTGATCAGCACAAACTCACACATATAAAGTGCCTCAGAAACATCGAGAATACATAGAAGCATAGTTTGATTCTATCCGTTGCTCATGTGTCATACATCATTGTCACGAATAATGAACAGTCATTGATATTCAATGTACATCCCTTTGTTATTTGGCGACATCTGAATTAAACATAAGCATGTGTTCTGTTCAAGGTAAAGGAAACTGAACAGAGGAGTCAAACAAGTGCTTCAGATTTGAATAATGATGTGCAAATACTAGCAAGAGGATATCAAACAGCGTGGTGGGGTTATGTGTTTGTGCGAAAAAGATGGAGAGTGTAAGCAAAATGTCAAACACTACGTTTGCATGTTTTGGGAAACTTGACACTGACATATTTTCTTGATGCAATGAATCAATCCTGTATTCTGCTTTTTGGTTTGCCTTACCAAAGCTGTCATCTGTACTCAACTTCACATCTCTGCTCATTTTCCCAAGGACTTCATGGATATCTTTTTCCCATGGGGTTTAAACTTAATTCGCCTGTAAATGAACAAAAATTAATCTTTGATTCTTAATGATAATATGTTAAAAATTAATCTTTGATTCTTAATGATAATATGTTAAAAATTAATATTTTGATTTAAAATAAAAATTCATAATAAAATATCATTAATATTTAATAATAATTTTTAAAAAAACTATATTTAATCGTCATTGATAAACTTTAATGTGAATTGGGAAGGAAAAAATATCAGTTTCCTCGACAAAACATGTACCGTGGTCCGTAACTGACAACATGTATCGAAGAGAGAGGTCAAGTCAAGATGAACAGTATTAGTTGGTGTTGATGATACACGCATGAAGGAGTGGGTATGTGTTTGTGTTCTGTGATCTGTGATCTATAGTCATGGGCTCATCGGTCTACATCACGATTCTGTTCCCGATACAGATCATCATCATCCACTCCATTCTTTGCTAGGAGTATTTGGCATTTTCTCCCTGGTAGCTACAGCTAGCTTGCTAGATAGTCCCTCTCCGACTCCCTCTTTGCATATTGGCCCCTAGCTCCTGGCAGAAAGGCACGGGCCGAAACCCAAAGCTGCTAAGTTTGTTGAAAAGCCCGTTGGGCCTAATTGGACTTTATCTTGAGATGGCATTGGGTCGCCCAATTGCCAGTCCTTTCCAGTGGCCATGTTGGTAATGAGAATGAGTACTATCGGCGAGGATCATTTGGATTTATGACCAGCAAAATCAAAACTTGTGCAATCCCTTCGAAACCACTTATTCGACGTTTATCTTGTCGTTGTAAATTTCGTTTTCTTAACAATAACAATCCCTTTTTAACAGCGTCAGTTAGATGAATTGAAAACCATACCATTAGGTAAAGACTTTATCTTCTTAATATACTATTTTTTTGGGCCTTTTCTCTTCGCTTGAGATATTGACTTAACGTCTCTTACACATACGTTTGACATTTTTTTACATTAACTTTTGAACTCTCTCGATATATATTCTTTTATGGGTAGAAAAAGAAAAAGAAAAAATTAGGGTTTAAAAAATGATATACAAAAATGAAAACGATCTCAAAATAAAAATCATTCTAACGTGACTATTGATTAGTGAGTTTTCTTTTTTCGAGATTTTTTTTTCCTAAATTTGATAACGTTTTTGGTTATTATCTATTATCTATTGTGCCTGTGAGTTAACTCACAATAGGATTATAATTTTGGGATTCTTGAATGTTATATCGCAATAAATAATATCAGGGTTAATTTTCCATCATCAACGAGAGACCCCCGCCGGCGGAGATCCATCCACAGCAATCAAAGATCCATCCGCCACCGTCAGCCAGAGATCATTGTAGTTCAAGCAACCGGCCAGAGATCGAGCCCCGTCGTCCCGGTGATCGTCATCGCCAGTCCCGAGGACCGAACTGGGAGCCGTCACCCATCCAACGCCTTCGATCGTTCTCGCCCCGACAAGATCCGAGCCGCCAGCCGCCTGAGATAAGTCCCCGCTGCTTGAGTGCCACTCATCGCACAAAATCTCCTCACGCGCAGCCGTCAGACAGCGCCGTCGCACTAAACTCGATTCGTCGCCCAACGACAGCGAGAGGACAAGCCGCCGCCACAGATCCATCCGTCACCTCCCTCTCGATCGTCCCCGACACAGCCCCGACGACAGCCAGCAATCGTCGCCACCGAGTTGGCCGACATCCGTCACTTTTGGCCTGGATCTGTTGGGTTTGCACGAAAAGAGGGTTACGGGTGGTGTTTGGCCTGAATCTGTTGGTGCTTTTTTGAAAAATAACAGGTGGTTATTGGTGTTTTTGATCTAGGGTTTCGAAGATTCGATTTTTTCGATCAGGGTTTTTTAGTTGATTCGAAGAGAA
This sequence comes from Drosera capensis, assembly GCA_001925005.1. Taxonomy (NCBI): domain Eukaryota; kingdom Viridiplantae; phylum Streptophyta; class Magnoliopsida; order Caryophyllales; family Droseraceae; genus Drosera; species Drosera capensis. The sequence goes on from LIEC01007626.1 coordinate 9,892, forward strand.
TATTTCGAAAGGTAGAATTTTTATTGATTTTCTAGAGTTGGAACAATGGTGAAAAGACTAAGTATTAGATTGGGCCATTTTATGGGAAAAACAATTTTATCATTTTGTAAAGTACGATCAATGATGCTTTTGTGGAATAAAGATTGTTCAAGATACTGAAAAGATAGAAATCGGCTGATATGAAAGAAGAAGACTGGGAGGAATTGCAAGATAAGGTTGCATCCACAATCAGATTCAGTTTTACGCCGTTTTGCGGCGTAAATCATATATCAGGTTCTAACTGAGGTCTCACCAGCGAAGATCCCCAACGTAGGGCTGAGACAAGATCCCCAACCCGATAAAGATCTGGATCGGGATAAGATCCCTGATCTAGGGTTGGGACAAGATCCCCGACTTAATGAAAACCTAAAGGTGGGACTCGATCCCTAACTCGACGAAGACAAAAAGCGAGGACAAGATCCCCGACTCAGAATTGGGACAAGATCTCCAACTCGACGAAGGTAAAGAGTCTAGACAAAATCCCCAATTCTACCAAAGATTTAGAGTCACGACAAGATCCCCGACAAAGAATTGAGACAAAATCTTCAATCCGATTAAAAAAACTTAGACATTAAGACAAAGTTCTCAACTAAATCATTGTTAAAGTGAATGAAAATAAAGAACTCGGAACTCGGATCTCATATGAGAAATATAAGAAATCAGAGCCAAGTCATCCCAAGGATTTAAGACTAAAGTCTAAACAAGGTTTTGAGCAAAATTCGGAGGAATCAAAATAAAATCTTGATAGTCGAGAAAGACAGATAAACCAAAACATTATTATCAAGGCAAAGACTCATACTTCAAATGTGAGTTCCGATATAGAAGTTGAGGCTGGGACATAAGAAGATCAATCCTTGAAGAAGAACCAAGACGAACAAACGAATTGTGGTAGCTCGATCAAAAGTGGAAAAGAAGACAATTTCACATTTCAATTCACTCAACTCGAAAAAAGACAAATGAGCTTTATAGTCGACTTGTTTTTTCATTGAGCGAGGCGTACGAAAGAGATCTTTTTTCTATTCTTTTCCCATGCCAGGTACTTTGTCAAGCCCATTTTTGTTTGTTAGTACCAAGTTTCGATAGAGACTTTATACATACGGGGTGCATTTTTGGACATTCATGAGTCAAAGAGTTAGTTTAGGGAAGGTCTATGGTAAATTTATTCCAAAATTATTATGGACGGTCTGTTGCTAAACTTGATGAGATTAAAACCTATGAATTTCATGAGATTGAGATATGGTGAATTGGAGCTTGTCGATTAACCCTTAAATTTGTGAGTATGGTATAAATGATCATTGTTTTTCTTGTTATGAGAGAGATTAGAATTATCGGGGGTTGAATATTATCCTCCCACGAACTCAATCTTCCATTCATCGTTCCAGCGCTCTATTTTATTACCTTGTTAATGTAATGATAGATTATATACAACAAAATCACTTGGGAACAAAGCTCTTGTAAAGATATGATCTAGATAATGAATAAGAGGATTTTAGGGGATAATCATTAAAATAAAAAATTTAACATAAGATAATCTTATTCTCATGTATAAGATATACTCCTAATAATATTTTTAGTTAAAATCCCCTGAAAATATAACTCTCATATATCTTGTAAAGGAATAAATATATGAGGTTTAAGACATAGACCCCCACTAACTTCATAATCCCATAACATAATATTTCACGCATAATATAAGTTATTGGCTTTTCCTCAAGGTTTTAATCATCGTCAGACGATCTCGTCATCACATTCATCATCTAGATCGTCAATCAAGACCGTACGATCTTATGACTGTTTTGGTACTATCAGTTTCGAAACAAATGCAAGAAGTTGACTATATTTAACATATCTAATTGTATACTTGTTTTCACTGGGAAAAAAAGATTTGTGTCATAACACATATATACATAGCTAAAATTTAATGCTGAGATCAAAACAATACTTAATGGTTGAGATTAAATTATCTATGTTATAATCTCATCCATTAATGTTTGTGTTCAAATCTATCATTGATTTTTAACTACACACATTTAACATGGCATAAGTCCTCATTTCCCGTTTTTATTACAAACACATATGTCTTTGTTTTGAGTGTTAAATAGATGGGATAGGATTATTAATCCTTTTAGTATAATATCTCATGCTTGTTTGGGTTTTAAGGTGTAAGGATGAGGGATTGATTATCTCATTTAACTTAATCCCACATAGAAGAGACTAATTAATGAGTTAGGAGGTGAGATAATTAGTGTTGAGATTATTAATCACATAGGATTAATCTGTTCCTATTTGTAATAATCTATCATATCTTTGTTTGATATGTTTAAACATTAAAATGAATTATATAATTCTATTTTAAGTTATTAATCATATTACAAACACAAATAAAAATAATCGGAAAACTAAATCCATTTTCCCACCCCTTCAATTTCACCGTTCGAATCCAAAATCTGCTACTATATTGACTTTCTTTTTGCTTTCGTTTTGGGGGCAAATTTTGAAAAAATTGCCACCGTGCCCATGTGGGTCGTTGTCGTCTGTAGAATTCTAGACGCAAATTTTGTGGCTATCGGGTCATTTCTTGAGTGGGCACTAATTGTCATTGATTTTCTACCATTCTGTTTGGAATTCAACTTATGTATTGTTCGTACCTAATCGTTGGGAACAATAACCCTTTCGTGTCGTGTGTGGAGAATGGCGTGTCGATATATGTGATTACGGCTTCTTTGGCTGAGATTAGTAGTAGTATCTGTTTCTAGGGTTTATAGGTGGGCACGCGGTTGGTGTTGCTACAACATTCAGTTGCAAATTGTAGTACACGATTAACGAATTATAGTACACAAGTTGCACAGATCATTTCCCTGATCATGGGCATTTATTTGTGTTGTGAAAAATGAGAGAATCGGTTTTCTGAGGCCTGTTTGGTATCAGTTGCTTAGTATTTTGTGTTTTACATTCGCTAGTTGATGTAACAAATTATTTGTTATTATTTCTTTTTTTAGTTTTTTTATTTTCAAACAAATGAAACAATAAAACAGAATGGTTTCTGTTTGTGTTTTCTACTCCGTTTAGATATACTAAAATTTAGGACTTCTTTTACTTCTTAAGGTTGATTTTGGTTTTTTTTTATTAGTTTTCTGTCTAGGGTTTTAATTTTGTTTTTTTCAATTTTAAGAAACAATATCAAATTTCTTTTCAATGGTCGATGAAACTGAAATGTTTGTTTCTTATTTCTATTCAGTAAACAAGCAAAAAGGATTTTGTTTATATTTCTTATTTAATCTGAGTGTAGTATTTAAGATCCCATTGACAAAAAATTGTTTTATTTTGTTAAGTGATTTAAGTTTTCGTTATCGGTTTTTTGTTTTTTATTATTGGTTTTGATTTTCATGGTTTTAAACAGTAATACCAAACAATTCCTTAAAAAATGATATTTTAAAGGGAATCTTGGATATTATACTCATATGAAAATGGAACAAAAATAAAAAAACCATTATTTCTTTATCCGTTTAAGCAACAGAAATCAATACCAAACTTTTATGTGCTATTATTCAGTAAAAGGAGACAGAAAACTCAAACAACATTGATGCCAAACCCAGTTTGATAACAATTTTCCCCCGGTTTTCTATTTTCACTTTAGTGATTGAATTTTTGTTTCTCAAATTAATGAAATAATAAGAGAAAACAGAAAATTTGTAAAAAAATTTGTATTTTTAGTTTTGTGTTTCATCCGAATTTACAATATCCAAGTTCCAGTACTTTAAATCATTTTTTTATAAAAATATTTTTGTTTATGTTAATAATTTTGGATTTCACAGTTTTCATGAACGTTTCTAATTAAGGGCCCACGCATCCATATCCAAAGTATTCCTAGTAACAATAGTTCATACATAGACACGTACAATCAAGGTTATCAGTTTTCGTACTAGTTGCAATGAATTTAGTCCACTTTGTTTCCAATCCTGATGTTTTCTTGAATGCAGATTTCCTCCGATTGCTTGGGAGAATCTCATTGGTATTTTGCAGGTTATAGCTGATGGTTTCATTGACTTATGAGTTCAAGAGGATGGACCTCGACTTGAAAAAGATGGCTGTAGTTGAAGGGCTATCAGTATCTGATAGTATCTGTCTATTTGCAGCTGTGGATTCGATACCTTATAGCATTAGGTTGTGATTTTGTACAGACACAGAGTTTAACTCGTTATCTGATGATTATGATCTTTGGATTTTGTTGAATGGTGTTGTTCTTGTTCATCACATATCGGTTTTTCTCTAACTTTGTTTCGTTTGATCACATAAGTTGATGTGCTGATGTCTGTCATAAACTTTGGTGTAAGTTTAAGTTCTCTGTAAATTTTGGTATAGATGGAGGAGGAGGGGAGCTCTTGGATTAGGAGAACGAAAATCTCTCCCACTGTGTATCTGAGATGTGATTCTGTTCCATCTCCTAGGGTTGTATCGCCTGGTGTTGAATCGGCTGATCTTGCTTCGGCTGGTATTGCATCGCCAGTCAATCCTTATTTGGCTGTCTCATCACCTGGTGTTGCATCACCTGGCATTGTGTCGCCTGCTGTTTCATCTCCTGGTGTTGCATCGCCTACTGTGGCACCTCCTGCTGTTGCGTCCATTTCTGTTTCATCGTCTGGTGTTCAATCTCCTGGTGTTGCATCAGCAAAGTACCCTTGGTGGATTAATAGAGAGTCATCTTGGACTCCAAGGCCTAGACGGAGATCAATTGATTTATCCAAATCCTCTCGAGTTAATGATGGAATCGTTGATCAGAATGTGTTGACAAATAAGCCAAGGTCTATTTCGCCTACTCCTGACTTGAAAGTATCCAACACGTTCAAGGAATCACCAGTCAGTCCTTATCTGGCTGTCTTATCACGTGCTGTTGCTTCACCTGGCGTTGCGTCCCCTGCTGTTTCATCGCTTGATGTTGCGTCGCTTGTCAGATCTCCTGCTATTGCATCGCCTACAGTCGCATCTCCTGCCGTTGCATCCATTTCTGTTTCACCGCCTGGTGTTCCATCTCCTGGTGTTGCATCAACCAAGCTCCCTTGGTGGATCGAAAAAGAATCGTCTTGGACTCCAAGGCATAGGCGGAAATCAATTGATTTATCTAAATCCTCTCGAGCTGACGCCAAACTTGTTCATCAGAATACGTTGACGAATAAGCCAAGGTCTGTTTCCCCTACTACTGGCTTGAAAGTATCTGACACGTTTAAGGAAGCACTTTCAGAGTTGAGAAGGTATGCATCGCCTATTGCACGAAGAAGTGAATCTGAGAAGGGATTCATTGGGAAGTTGTTCAACAGAGACGGTCAAGAAGTAAAGGGACCCTACTGCAAGTACTCTCCAGATGCTAGTCCTCGTGGCCCTTCTTGCAAGTATTCGCCGGAAGCTAGCCCTCGTGGACATCTGCGCACACCAAGAGGATATGATAAACGACCCCTGAAGGAGTTATCTTGGCTGAAGATCTTTGATCATAATGTAGGGAAGGTTACAGCTGTTGACGAAATCGATGAGCATATGGCTGATATCTCTCACTTGCTTCTTGGACAGAGATTCGCCTATGGCGCGCATAGTAGGATCCATCATGGTATATATAAGGATGAGGCTGTGGCCGTGAAGCTAATCACTATACCAGATGATGATGAAGATGGATCTTTGGAGACTTTATTGAAGAAGCAGTTCAAAAGAGAAGTTAGCTGCTTATCACGCCTGCATCATCCTAATGTAGTGAAGGTAAATTCGCATATTGATATCCTGTTGCTTATTTTTTAGCCATGCCTGTAATGGTCTGCTATTGTAAGTGCCGTATGCTGGTAGGCATCTCCTGTTTATTCCGAAGAGAATATTTGGCCCACAAAGATTTATCGAATATTAGATGATCTGCCGTTCTTATGTATTACATCATGTTCTATACTTCTATGTGATGCATTGCATCGTGTTATTGTGCCTTGTTTGTGTTCCAGTTGGTTGCAGCATGGAAAAAGCCACCTGTTTACTGCATCATCACGGAGTACTTATCGGAAGGATCATTGAGGGCATACTTACACAAACTCGAGAACAAGATTCTCCCTCTAGAGAAAACAATCGAGTTCTCCCTCGAAATTGCTCGAGGCATGGAGTTTCTACACTCCAAGGGAATAATTCATCGGGACCTTAAGCCCGAGAATATCCTCATTGATCAAGACTTCCATATGAAGATCGCTGATTTTGGAACGGCTTGTGTGGAAGCACATGTTGACTTCTTTTCGGATGATCCGGGAACATATCGTTGGATGGCACCCGAGATGATTAAACGTAAGCCTTATGGAAGAAAGGTTGATGTTTATAGCTTCGGACTCATATTATGGGAAATGGTCGCGGGTAGAATTCCTTATGATGAAATGATTCCTGTGCAAGCTGCCTTTGCTGTGGTAAATAAGGTGTGTTTCTGGCTACATTTTCCACAACCTTTAGAACTTCTATGCAAGATCATCTTTGTATTGACTTGTTATTTCCAAGAGAAAGGCATTTGTTGCAACCTTTAGCATACGAATTGAGCCGTCGTAACATCAGGAAACTGGCAAGGTAAATACCCTTTGTCGCGTATGTTGTATAATGAATGCAATTGTGACTTGCATTTGCAGGATATAAGACCTAAGTTCTCTGAAAATTTTCCACCTGCTATACGAGCCTTAGTAGAGCATTGCTGGTCTTCGGATCCCGGAAAAAGGCCCCAGTTCTCCCAGATTCTTGACGTCTTGGAACAGTTCGAATCCTCGCTTGCCCATGATGGCGCCTTGCCGCCAGAGTTGGACTTAACTTGGCTAGATGACCATAGCAAGGGCCGGCATCACAGTGTTCACAAGCAAAGTCCGCTAAAGAATTCTGCGACAATGCCTTGATTCAGTTCAGTGTTTGCCGCGACACAACTTATGTAACCTCCTTGTATTTCTGTAAATAATTAGACTTCTCTTTTCCTGTGTCTTCAGCATACGGTAATGCACACAAGCATCGTGATGTCCGTGATGTCGGTCTTTGAATAAGTTGTAATATGAGCTGCTAATGATATTAGTAGCTGTTTAATTTCTTTGTTCATCAGGCGCATTCATGTTGCATATGCAATAATGAACAAGGGGCTGCGGCCAAACAGGATGTAGTCCGGGTCAGATCTTTGTTTAAAATTCATTATTTTTAAATTTTAAAATTTATAAAATGATAATTATATTTTAAATTTATAACAGGTTATCGTCTGCTTGGTTGATTTAAAAACACACATCCCACTGATTGATATGTTCACTTAAAATAGACGATCGAATCATAAAATGTTACTGTGATGTACATTTAGATTTGGACCAAACCCAAAATATTTCACCACTTCATTATCGTACTAGACACAAAGTATAAAAGTGGATTGGGATCATTCGCTGTCCAAATTGGACAACAAGGGGACTGTTCTATCACCATAATCATACATAAACAAAAAAGACAAGAAAAAACAAACCTGCACAAAAATTTATAATGTTTTTCACCGTCGAATGATGTGTTGTCTAAGTGCTCGACAACCGACAATCCAAATTTGGATACTAAGCATTTTCACAAATCCACAAAATAATTAATTGTTTTTTTAATTAAAATTTTAAAAATAAATAATTTTTTTAAAAAAAAATTGTAAATGAAGCCACAGTCAGTTTGCTGTAGCCCCTTTTTGCATCCCAAAAAAGTTGCCCTCCGGTATGTTCTCCATATTATATCACCAATTGGCCCAACACCAAAACGGACTCTAGCCCAATATCACAGACCATATAAAAGCTCCAAATAAAATTAGGGTTTTCTCACCATCAACCTTCATCCTCCTCCTCCGCCGCCGCCACTGCCGCTACCACCACCAACACCATCGCCGCCGATCACCATGGTATTCGAGGTCGCCACCGTGCCCTTCAATCCGGGCGGCTGGGGCCCACCGGAGCCCACCAATCCCCCCAACATCCCCTTCGCCCCCTTCTCCCGCTCCGACAAGCTCGGCCGCATCGCCGACTGGACTCGCAACCTCAACACATCCAACACAAACCCTAATCGCTCGAACAATCGCAACAACGCCTCCGATTCCGCCTTCGATTTCACCCTTGATTCCGACCTGTATTCCACCAACAACGACGACAACAACGACTCCACTTTCCGTCTCGTCGACGGAAAACCCCCTCCCCGGCCCAAGTTCGGGCCGAAATGGAGATTCAATAATAATCAGAACCGGAATCAGTTGCCGCAGAGGCGAGATGAGGAGGTGGAGGCGAAGAGGAGGGAGGCAGAGAAGGATCGGGCGAGGAGAGATCGTATCTATCATAATCGGAGCGCTGGGGGAGCGAATCAAGGCAGACGCGAGTCGGCGATCATGAAATCGAGCGTCGATATTCAGCCGGAGTGGAATATGCTTGATCAGATCCCGTTCGGGTCGTTCTCGAAGCTGAGTTTCGTGGTTTCGGAGCCGGAGGATCTGTTGTTGTGTGGCGGATTGGAGTATTATGATCGGAGTTTCGATAGGGTTACACCGAAGAGCGAGAGGAGATTGGAGAGGTTTAAGAATCGGAATTTCTTTAAGGTGACGACGACGGATGATCCGGTGATTAGGAGGTTCGCGAATGAGGATAAGGCGACTGTGTTTGCGACAGATGCCATTCTGAGTACCTTGATGTGTGCGCCTAGGTCGGTTTATAGTTGGGATATTGTGGTTCAGAGGGTTGGGAACAAGCTGTTTTTTGATAAGAGGGATGGTTCGCAGCTTGATCTATTGTCGGTTCATGAGACGTCACAGGAGCCCTTGCCTGAGGCGAAAGATGATATAAATTCCGCGTATTCGCTTGGTGTTGAGGCCGCTTATATTAATCAGAATTTCTCGCAGCAGGTGCTTGTTAGGGATGGGAATAAGGTCGTTTTTTATGAGGCCAATCCGTTTGCGAACGTGGGTGAGGAGGTGGCGTCGGTCGCGTATAGGTATAGGAGGTGGAAGCTTGATGAGAATTTGTATTTGGTCACGAGATGTGAGCTGCAGAGCGTGCTTGATGTGAATAATCAGAAGCAGTTTTTGACTCTGAATGCGTTGAATGAGTTTGATTCGAAGTATTCGGGGGTGGACTGGAGGCAGAAGTTAGAGACTCAGAGGGGAGCTGTGCTGGCCACTGAGTTGAAGAACAATGCGAATAAGCTTGCTAAGTGGACTGCTCAGGCGTTGCTTGGGAGCGCCGATATGATGAAGTTGGGATATGTGTCTAGGGTTCATCCTAGGGATCATTTCAATCATGTGATTCTCGCTGTTGCTGGGTATAAACCTAAGGATTTCGCATCGCAGATTAATCTAAACACCGCTAATATGTGGGGGATTGTGAAGAGTATTGTGGACTTGTGTATGAAGCTGGGTGAGGGTAAGTATGTGTTGGTGAAGGACCCTGCTAAGCCACAGGTCAGGATCTATGAGGTGCCGGCGGATGCTTTTGAGAATGATTATGTGGAGGAGCCTCTGCCTGAGAATGAACAGGTTCAGCCTCCTGCGGAGAATGTTGAAGGCACTGCTGAGACTAGTGTTGCTGCGACGGATGTTGAGGATAAGGAAATTGATACCGTGCCGTAGGAGGTATGAGTTTTCTATCTAAGCTTAGCTTTAATGTAGTTTATTCTCTGTTGCATTTGTTCAGCCTTTGTTAGCTTAAAGGCAAGTGTCGTTATTTGTCTACCATATCTAATGAGTGTTATTGGAGTTGTGCTTTCATTTGGTTTAGGAAGTTGCAAGCCCACAAGTGGGTTGTAACCCTATCCAATTCCAGTTTCTTGAAGTGGCGTAGTTAATCTTGCATTGGCATCATAGTTTCGGAGGCATAATCATGCGAAGCCAAGCTCCCTGTCAATCTTACAACATTTGGATTTTCCTGCTTTGCTTTAGACGTTGTGGCTTTGCTGGTAGTACATTGTTTCTGATTACTATTGGACCCACATCATATCATAATATTAGAAGGCTTGACAAAAGTCATCGGATCGTTTTGCCGTCCATTTCGATTGTCTGACATTGTGGTGCTCTTTGATTATTGTTTTTTTTTTCTCTCTGCTTGTTTCTTTGGTGCTGCCTTCATGCTTTCGCTTTTTGCCTTAATGCTATTTTCCTGAGGAACAGCTACCGTTCTAAACATCTCCCGTGGGGAAGATATAGTATAACCATATACTCCTAGGAGATGTATATGATTATCCTTGTCATCTTTTTCCTGTACTCTTAGCACCAATGATTCTAAACCCCAGAAGGTGTCCTGGATGTCATGGTCATGCTGCGTAGCACCTTCTATAACACTTGTCAGTCCATATCTCAAAGTGCAAGCTAGGTTAACTTGTATGAGGTTCTTGTGCAAGCTAGGTTTCCAGATAGAACGAACATGAACCATGAGGATTCTAAGACAGGCATTCTGATGCTGATGGTTATTAATAGGGAGCTTTTCTTGTGCCTTGCATTGACGTCGGTAGTATTCAGGATCCTATATGGCATGATGGATGTGTCAGTCAGGGATTAGATCCTATGTCTGGTGTTTAATTTCCTCAAATGTAAACCATGGGTTGCGACCCTATCTTTAACGTTTCTGGGTGAATAATGTCTGTTTTACTAGTATCACTTGCAGAGTTTGTTTTCCATAGTCGTATTTAATGTGGATACTTTTCCCGATGGATTGGGTTTATGTAACGGATTTATGTTCAGAAGCCATAAAATCATAATATAGCCCTGTTTGAAAACTTCTGATGTGGATGGCATGACAGAGTTACAAGCGATGTATGTCAGTTTCTTTTTATTGATTTGATTGTATTCAATAGGAATGTTATTTGTTACTTAGAATCCATCATATATACTATCATTACTTAACTCGCCGTGTACATTCCTTGAGTCATTGGTTGTGTTGTTTTTTCATGTAATCTTCTGCCGAGTAAATTGATACTGTCTCACCTCTGCTATGATGGCTTCGAACTACGATAATGAAGGATTCATGGCCTCATGTCGTGACAGTTGTCTGGGTTGCCCTCACTATGACTGGAGAGTAGTCTCATCGGTGCTGTCATGTGATATTAAGAGTCATAAAGCCGTTTAGTGATATCTTGTGATGCAACATGTCCTTGATGCAAGCTGTTAGGGATTCGTCAGTTCTTTGAAAACTGGAAAGCTTCGTTCTCATATGTCGATTGCTTGCAAGATATAATGACTAGAAAGACTTGAAAACTTTTTCTATGTTGTTTGTTTCTCTGTTCGAGGTATCCTCCTCTCAGGGAGGGAGCTTCTCGTGTAACTCTTGTTCATGGACACATGACCCCTTTTTTGTTGTGTGTCCCTTTTTAAGCATTAGTAGCGCACTTTGGTCTGATCCCAATGTTAAGTTTTCGATGTCAATAACATTGAATTTCGTTACTTGTATGATCGACTTTTCGTAAAGTGAATTGCGTACCGCTGATTTCTCTTTAACTCTCGGATCTTCTTGATTGATTGCTGCTTGTGTGCTTCTATGCATAGGTTATTCAGTGCATCTCTTAAGAAACATACGAACACCCGTGCTTGAGTGCACCAATAAGATGATCTATTTAACGTTAGATCAGATTTGGGGCCTGTTTTGTTGAGGAGGGTGTATGACACTCTTGTTTATGGTTGTTTGAAACAGTTTTTCAAACTTAAAGTCATAAAGATATTTGAAATTGTTTTTTTTTTCTTAATGGATAAATTGTTTTTCTATCAAACAGTAAGCTACGAAGTATAAAATTAAAATTAGTTTTTTTGTCCCAATAAAATTATAATTTTTTCCTATTTGAAAATTTTTTTCTTTATAAAAAATATCAAAATATTCTTATTATTTATTTTATATCATATCAAATATTCTCATAATTTTCCCTCTTTTTTTTTTTCATTCTTCTCACTCGTAAAAATCAGACGGTAATTTAGTTCTTATATAAAAAATCAATGCACACATAAATTTTTGTGTAAAGTTAAATGATTATAATTTTGTTGAGACGAAGAAAATATAAATTATCATTATCAAAACATTTATGAACATTTTCTGGGCGTCCAACCAAACGGGCCGTTGGTATAGGGCGCGTTTGTTTTCTTACCCACATTCTTACAAGTGCTGAATGCGTATGGAGTTACTTACCAAGATGCATTATTCTTAACTACATGGACTTCGACAGTTATTGGGATACCGCTTGGTTTCCTTGTAAGTGCTGGAATGTGCATATTACTAAGGTGATTTACTCGATTTCAGATAAAGTACAACACTTGCTTGCAGTTAAGATATGAGTCATCATCTCTCTATGGGTTATTTGGTGAATAGATTAGGCTCATAGTCTAAATATTAGGCACATAGATTCAGGCTCGGATTTTGTTTGAGCATATTATACTGCGTATCACATAGACGGAATCTACGGTCTTTTTCTTTTTTTTTTATATTGAATCCATGGACGAAATTGGAACGTACATGGTCCCGATTTCGCATATTTATCCGACTTAAACATGATTGGAGGATTTTCACTTTTAGATGTGATCAATGGGAATTCGATTCACCTATCCATATCTCTCCATCACAAAAACAACTTTTTGCATAACCTAAGATCCTTTGCATCATATTTTTTTCAATGTGGGCATCAAATGGATTTTGACCTATGGGCCGAAAAGGGAGGAAAAATGGCCCAGTATCAAAACGAAAAGATTTCATAATCCCACTATCGCCTATGCTTTGCCTCCTCACCAATTAGTTTTCAATAGTCTTGTGCTTATTTTTATTTTTTTAATAAGGGTATCTTATAGTAGTATAAGTATTTTTATGTCGACCAATGAGAACGAACCACGTTAGGGTATCTTCGTGTGGTGTAGGATCTTTAATGTATAAAGAATAATTTAGGCTTTGTACATGAATACGTTGATGTGTATTAATGTGTTCACATTCGATATATGTTAGTACTCCCTATATTAATATTGATGACTAGAACACACGGAATGAATAAAAATAATATAAATAAATAATATTAAATTTATTTATATAGATTAATCTATATTCAATGTGATAGTTTTTATTTTTATTTTGAGTTATTGTTTTATTATACTAAAAGATGATTTCATATATATAATTATTTGGATTTCTTATAATTATTTCTTTATGAAAGATTTTGCATATATATTTTTTATTTGATCAAAATATTTTATGTTAAAATCGAGATATTAATTTTTGATCAAAATTTAATCTTGATCATTCAAAATATAATTAAATGCCATAAATTAATTAGATAAGACTGTATAGGTTTAAATAAAATGAAATTACTTCATTATCCATCAAAAATTTTAAATGACAATAATACCTTATCATACCGTTTGTCGCGCTTAAAAATAATTGGATAATACGATATATATTAAATTAGATTGCATTTTATTAGATTAGATTGGATTATATTCTATTAATATATTATTTACTATTAAACTATTGGAAAATTAATTTTATAAAAGATTTTTTAAATCACAGTTTCTTCATTTTATAAATATTTATTTACCATTAAAGTATCAAAATATTATTTTGTAAAAGATTTTTAAATTTTTTACTTTTTCAAAAATACTTATTTAACTTAAGATTGAAGGTGTTTATAAATATTTATTTAACTTAAAATTGACGACGTCACGCGAAACGCTATGACATACCGTCGGAAAGATTTGGATAATAATATATATATTAGGATTTGGATAACTTAAAAATATATGATGTATGCAATAAATTATTGTATAAATTAACAATAATTCAGATGATCGTGTTGATTTAAGGGATTTGAGGAGGACGAGATGGTTGTGCACGAGATGTTGCTAATCACTAAACCGACGTTTTGTACGAGTATATGTTAGTATAAATTTTCTCAATACTTCTAAATAGTTCGAAATAAATATGTGACAGACGTGCAGCCACATTGTTTGAATAACGGGCATGCATGTAGCTATAGCGGTCAATGTTTTAGATGTGCAAAAATTCAACCTTTAATTCAGTGTCGAGACCTACGGCTAGCTAGGAGTGTAACATTGCTGGTCCATGCACAATCTTTTTTTTGTTGCACACAATTTAGCCATTGAGGTCGATTCAATTGTTAATGGTATTGCTCCATCTAAGAACTTGAAGAAAAAATAAAAGGAAAACTATAGGGAGAAAGATGAAACTTACTCTACACTTTAATTCCAAGTAATTATCACATGATCACAAGCTATAATGCGCAACTTTAGTAGTACAATTAATTAAACTTTGACTCTGAAAAGTCATCATCATACACTAGCATCAGTTGATGTAACAATAAGTTATCACGAAGACCCCCCTAACGTGAATCCGGGTAAGAAAACAATTTATACGACCATAGATACCGCAAAGAAAGAACTCGGCAAAGGATTGAAAAGTTGCGCCTCGATAAGTTGTTAACTCATTATTGGTTCGCATCCTCCGCCCCGCCCTGCCTGGTCTGAAGTTCCCTGAGCCCAGCCGTCGCCCTTGCCAGCCGAATGAAAAAGAGGAGGATTTATTCGTGTGAACATATATTCTGATTATGTATATATTTATGTGTATATAAATATATTATTTTAACATTTAAAATGTGTGAGGAGAGTATTGTTATTAATTTTATCGTAGATACGAACGCTATGAAAAAACACGATTAAACTTGGAATTACTTGAAAGATTATATAAAAATAAGAAGATAACACACATCGTAATCCTAAATTTTATGTGTGCGTGATTTGATTTGTGTGATTGTTTGATCACATACTTACAAAATTTTGATATTCTTGACTGTCTCGAATGTTCAATTGCATGTCTAAAAGATTAACGATATAACCTGTAAAATACTATAGATTATAATAAAATTCCTGAATACTATTTATTTTTGATGTATGATATCCTGTACTGATTGAATATATTATTTTTATAACGAACTATTAATCCTAAAAAATAATAAAGAAAGTTATAAAAGTACCTGACCCATATGAAATTATGAAACGCCATGACAATCACCTGCTGTATATAGAATTAATGTAATTTGACTCATATTACATGCCTGAAATCTTGAACTATGAACGCAATGATAGTCACCTACTGAATATGAAATAAATATGATTAATTTTATTTTACATGCCTGAAATCCTAAATTAGGAATATCATGATAGCCATCTGCTATACTTGGGTTAATATGTTTAATTTCATGTTACATGCCTGAAATCCTGAATTACGAACTCCATGACAGTCACATGCTATACATGGATTAATATGATTAATTTTATTTTACATGTTTGAGAATCCAGGAATCCTAAATACGAAGAAATTTCTGTAAATATCAATGACTGTGAGAGTTACAGTTATATGACTAGTTACATATCAAGTGATAACCGTGTTTAATTAAAATTAATCATCATGGGTCAACTAAAGAAACTATCAAGCATGTTTAATTGTTTCTAGTACGACCACAGTAGGTAACATATTAAATTTATGTGATAACTTCTCTCATGTCATCAACCTGTAAAAATCACGAAAAGCAACGCGACAATACGGGAAATACATGAAGAGCCTTACAAACTATAATGAAAGTTAAGGGTAATGAAATAAGAATTAACCTCATCAACTTAAATCATTATTCTGTATGTATATATATTTGTATATATTCCTGTTTGGCATATAATTGCTCGGTATTGTATGCATTATATCCTATTTGTGAATGAAAAATGTATGATATAATAAACATGCTAGACCCCTGAAATGAACGTGTATCATGTGTTATTAGGATTTTGAACTCAATGTTACGTGTTTGTTTCATATAAAAAATGATCGTTGAGTGGATCGTTACATAGCAACGATGATTAGATTCAGTTTTCCATAACATTTGTGACGTGTAAGTTGGATATTTTTTGGTAGTCCTATTTTTTGATACTCAAACCTCCTGTAATCTTGTCACCTTACTTCAAATGGAATTTGAAGCGTCGATAACGTCACGTATCTGAAAGGTATTGAATAGAAAATCGAAGGACGTTACAGTTCAAAATAAAGGATCTTGGAAGAACGAAATTCTGCCTAGGAATACAATTAGAGCATCTATGATCTGGGATATTCATCCATCAATCAATATACACTAAGTTGGTACTATCTCGATATTTTTTTATAGATAATGCTCATTCATTAAAATCTTTAATGGTTGTTCGCTCATTGGATGTTAAGAAAGATGAATTTTGACATCCGGAAGAAGACGAACAAATTCTGGGATCAGAAATTCCCTAAGTGCATTTAGGACATTGATGTATCTCGTAAACTGCATAAAACAAGATATTGTTGTTATGAATCTGTTGGCTAGTCACAGCTCTGTCACCTACATTAACTGGATATGTTGAGGATATGCTGATTTCAAATACCTGATTGATCCTTACAAAACAAACTCTCAGACGGGATATGTATTTATTTATAATGATACTGTTATATCCCGGAGATAAATAAAATAGACTCTCACAGTAATCTTTTTCGAATTATTTTGAGTTTATAGCAATATTTGAAACAAACTGAGAATGTGTATCTTTGAAATCAATGATTCAACACATTCAAGAGACTTGTGGGTTATCGTTTGTCAGAGGACCTCCTAACATACTTTATGAAAATAATGTTGACCGTATTGCACAACTCAAAGAAAAATACATTAAAGATAACAAAAATAAAACACATATTATCAAAATTCTTCTACACTTATAATCTTCAAAAGGATGAATATAGTGTTCGTGTACTGCTTAGCCTGTCACTGTTCATATCGGTGAATTGCAACCATCCACTCTGTAAAAACCGTACACACCATTTTATTAATAATCTAAAAACAAGAATTATTCAGTTCTGTTTCAATTTCGTGTCATTTTCTTTTAACAAAATGTTGGCTCAGTATCATGTCCTATAAATGTTACTACTCATGTTATTTGTTGACCAACACAACTCCCCTAATCAAATCACTTCCTCCCCCTTCATCTTCCTCCATATATTCACTTCTCATCTCCTCCCCCTCTTCATTTCTTCAACATTCTCATACACTCAACAAATGGCACAAACCTCACCAAAACCCCACCTTGCATCACCCACAAACACATCACCCACCACTTCAACCACAACTCAACACCACCACCACCAACAACAACAAATACCTGCAATCACAACAAGATCAGAAACGAACCCATACCCAACAACATTTGTCCAAGCAGACACCAATTCCTTCAAACAAGTAGTCCAAATGCTGACCGGATCCTCCGACACTGTCAAACACGCTACCCAGACAATCAAACCCAGTAACCAGAACCAGAACCCGAACCCGATCCCGATCCCGCCTATCAAGCCTAAAACGAAACCCTCATCCGTGTCGTCGTCGTCGAGGCTTTACGAGAGGAGAAACTCTCTCAAGAACAATATCCGGATCAGTACCCTTTTGCCCAGTGGGCTCAATTTGAGGAACAAGGGCGAGATTCTGTCACCCAGTATGCTCGATTTCCCTGCCCTCGCGTTGAGTCCAGTGACGCCGCTGATTCCTGACCCGTTTATCAGATCCGGGTGGGGAGAATTCGGGGTTGAAAGAGCTGCAACGATGATGGCTGAGGAGAAAGCGATTGCTGAGAAAGGGTTTTATCTGCACCCTTCTCCGAGGAAGGATGCTGAGCCGAGGTTGTTGCCTTTGTTTCCCACGACTTCACCGAGATCGGCGAATGGGTCCTGTGAAGATTGATGGATTGTGTTCTTGAGAGAAACCCTAGGAATTAGGGGCGAGATGTATATGGGTTTGAGGAGGAAGATTTGGCGTATGTGAAATTGGATGGATTTCGTGATCTGTTTCGTCGTCAATTGTTGAATTTGATCGATTTCGTGATCTGGGTCATTGAATTTGATCGATTTCGTGATTTTGGTCATGTTCAATTGTGGATGGGTTTGTTATGTACCCAGTTGAGATCTTTGGGTCTTTTTGACCCTGAATTATATAATTTGGTTAGCTGAATGTGATTAGGAGCTGTGAGATGAGTGAAATCACTGTTGTATTGATCAATTGGCAGATGAATGAGTCATATGAGAACTAGTAATTGTTGAGAAACAAAGAGTTTCTCTCATGTTGGATTAGCTGTATGTGTACTTCGGAACTGTAATTCAATGTCATCATTCAAGTGGTGGTATCGGTGGTTGCTTGTACTATTCCGCCATTGAGTTGCATCATCCTATATTGACTATTGTACTAACTTCTTTCAAAAAGGAAGGAGCTTATTTTGAGTAAAACCTCAAGCTTGTGTCTTTTAATATATTTTTTTATCTCAGAATAAATACGTTAATAATAATTAATATATATTTTTATATGTGAAAGATTTTTTAATGTAAAGATATTTATGTTGTTTGAGATTTATGAGAGAAAAAAATTGAAGAAAAAGTGATAGTGGGGGTCATTCAAGTGGTGGTATTGGTGGTTGCTTGTACTATTCCACCATTGAGTTGCATCATCCTATATTGACTATTGTACTAACTTCTTTCATAATAAGGAAGGAGCTTTTTGAGTAAAACCTCAACTTGTGTCTTTTTATATGTTTTTAGTTTCAAAATAAATACGTTAAAATAATTGATATAATATTTTATATGTGATGAATTTTTGATATAAAGATATTTATGTTTTTTAAGATTTATGAGAGAGAGAAAAAATAATAACGAAATGAGTTGATATGATATAAAATAAAAAATAAAAATGTTTTGATTTTTTAAGAAAAAAATTTTCAAATAAAATAATATTCTAATTCTTATAAGATATTAAAAAAATATATATGAGAAGTACTAATCATACCTTAAGTTGTGTATCTTCTTCAGTTATCTATTTTGCAATTGGATAAATTTTTTCTTTTTGTAAGCAGGAATTGACTATTAAAAATCTTGTTTTTTTGTCAATCGAACTATATATTTTCTCAGTCTATTATTAATTATAATATATATATGTAATAAAGTTATTTATATTATAAATCGTTCATGAGATGTCCAAACGTTATTTTATGCAAAATTATCATAAAATATTGTCGTGAAATATTAATAATAGTTTGAATTATGTAATTTAATTTTGTATTAATAATATAATTTTTTATATCGTTAAGATTAATAATATTTTTTTAAAAATATATATTAAAAAATCAATAATAATATAATGTGGTTATTAATTTCGAACTGAACAGTATATACAGTTGATTTGAATGGAGGCGAGGGAGGGTGAGAGTTAAATGAAAGAGATCCAGTTTTGGTTGCATTGAATTAAGAAGAGTTGAGAAGTGATGGATAGTGGGGGGTATAAAGGTAAATTGTTGGGAGGAGAAATGGAGAAAGTTCGTTTTGTGGTGAACCCAAAAGCAAGAAAGAAAGGAAGAGAGCGCAGAGAACGTAAATGTGGAGAGGTTGAAGACTTTGAAATGTGTGTGTGGGTCTGTATCTGTGTAGGTGGCAGAGAAAGAGTGGATGAATGGTGAAGGAATCTTGACTTTCTTTTGTTTGTGTTGGTTTTTCGGGTTCCTGCCACTCTCTGTTGTTATGTCGCAGAGATGCCCTTCGGTGCGGGGAGTCTTTTTCTTTTATTCCTGTTTTTTCTTATAAAAAAAAGAAATTATTTCATATGCGGCTTAAGATTATAAAAAATCAAAATCAATAATAAAAATAAATATCATTTTATAAAATAATATAATTTTTTAAATATTTTACAAAATCTTAAATATTGTACTACCTCCGTTCCATAATTTGAGCGATTCGTTAAACATCTAAATGATTTGATTTAAATTTTCTAATGATTCATGGTTATAAAACATGATATTTATTATTATTGTTGTTTTATGATATTTTTTCAAAAAACCTTTGATCATCCCCCAATATCAATCAAAATTTTTATTGTCAAAAAATTATAATTTTTTGGAACGGAGGAAGCATTTAGATGAAATAAAATATCAAAAACATTAAAAAAAAAATTAAGAGGTTGTTTGAATATTGTTGTTCAAAATTATAAAAAATAAAATCATTAGGAAAAACATAAATATAATAAGTGAAAAGATAATTTATGTTACGATACATATTTTTTTAATAAAAAATAAACGAATGAGATCAAAAAAAAAGAAGCAAAAGACTGCTGAGATTCAATTATGCACATTATGATTTCAATCAATCATTTTTTATGTTTCAATCCCATCTGTTGATTTTTAATTAGACAAACAGATTTATTTTATCACTCAATGAAACAAATACAAAATAAAAAATAAAAATGATATCAAAATAGGTTCTAAAAAATAACCTTAATACTTATTTCATCTCATGACAATGAATGATTGACTTTAATCATGAATTATTATTTCTTTTAGTCATAAAATTAGGGATTCGGTTTTTATTTTATAGGACACTTTAATTCCCTGGGGGAAGAAAGACCATTGAAGATTTGTTCATAGGATAGTCTTATTGGTAGTGATTAATGCAATTGACCTAATCTCCTTTTGCTCAATTCAAGTTAGGTTTCTTCATTCAAGTTGAGCAGAAGGGACTTTTTCTAATGAATGGATAGAGCTGTCAATGTTGACTAGATAACAGGTATTTATATCTAATTTAATCATACTATGAAAAAATGAAAATATAATGTGGACCAAGTCCAGCCACAAGACCTTCAGTTGATGATGACTAGTACCCTTGTTTGGGCTTTTTCAACAAGTTCTGACTCATAAACATGGAGAATTGCCAAGACCCAACACACCCACATGGTCAAGCTAGGCAACTAACAAAGAGATATAGCAACGTGGACGACATATTCGTACTGGTTAAGTCATTTTTTTTAACCGTGAATTTTACAGAGAAATAACCTTTTTATAGAGAAATAAGAGTAATTTTACATACAACGTCATGTTTTACAGAGTCGTCCTTGTACAGCACGTAATTGATGGGACTATATGCTTGCGTTACTTTTGGATGACATACTAGAGTAATGATGTTTGATGACTTAAAACGATAATGAACGTAACTTACTCGATGTTGTTCGGTGACTTGATCAATGACCATGAATGTAGCATTCTCGCCGTAAAGGAGTGTACGAGTTACGTACGATAGTCGTCGACTATATGATCATATAGTTTCACAAAGTTCAAAAGTGAGTCTTTAGATCTCAATTGCATACTACTAGTAATTGACATTATTGGTTCCTTTTGCAAAAGTTATCCTTTTGCCTCCTTTGTGTTTGTCAATACTGATGCTTTTAACTTTTTGACCATGGACAGACAAAAAGACCACTCTTGCATAAGTGTGCAAGATTAAAGTTGATGGTGGGGAGCACTGAGTGGTAACACAGGTGCTTAAAATCACATTTAAACATTGACTTTCATATGATGAATTCTCAGTCTCGGAGTGGTTGCTTTACAATAAATATTACTTAAGTATACATCTGGTATACCTTGTCAACTCTCACAAAGTTATTGATGGAATAGTATCTCAATTTAAAAAAGAGTTTTAACTAGGCGCATAAAGAAGATCTCGTGTTCCAAATGAACAACATATTACGAAATGGTCGATACGTAAGATCATAATTATTGATAGGGATCTTTTTTATAAGGAAAAGAAATCTTTTGTTATATTTTGAATATGAGATATAGTAAAGATAAACTTATAATCATGTAGAGGGATCATCCTCACCTCACATGTTAAGTCGCTCAACCTCATACTCCAAGAAGAGAAGAACTCAAGGGATCAAAACTTGTTGAGTGCGGACCTGTTTTGTAGTGATGAGCCCGTTAGCAAAAATTGTTTTAAAAGCTCCTCCGGATTTACGGATTATTCGTTAGCAAAAGCTTTTACGGGTTATTCAGTTGACTAAATAAAAATATTTAGAGATTTTTCTTTAAAACAAATTAGAATCGTGGATACGGATGAATTCTTAACATACTAAAACGACTACCATTCGAAGTATCAAACCAATAGCGATTCATACAAGCTAAATAGGACTCGATTAAGTGACTTATTTTTCACTATTGTTTCTAAATTCTTAGACGAAAATACATAAAATCGTAACACCATGTTAGATAAATGATGTTCATCAAAATCTGACCAAAAACTCCATAAAAACTTTGTTTCTCCCTTCTCAATTTCGTTGGCTAATTTCAAATACCTTTCTATTTTGACAAGAAATTCTACATGTTCTTTTGCCAATTTATTTGAATGGAACTGGATACGGCAGGCCGCCCTTAATTCCTCCTTATCTAACTCATCTAAATAGATAGGCTTCTCGAAAAAGAAAAACGGATTGTTTTTATCTTTAAGAGGTCCATTTTTCGTCAGATCACACCATTTTGGGTGTATTAATATGACATTTTCCATGGCGCTATCCCTTGCTCAAGGTGAGGACAAAAATAACCAGGTAACCCTAGAAGGACCTTGTTCATCAAATATTTAGCCGTGCCTGAGACATCCGAAGTCAAAAGAGCCACCTTGGCCGAGACCCGGATACGGATCCAGCGAGCTTGACGATAGATCACACCATAGTCCATGTTTATCTGTTTCTATCGAACAACAAAATCTTCTTTCTAGTAAGTAATCTTTTTTGGTTAGTTAACTGGTCACTTTTTAGTTATCAAATGCGTGAAAAAACTACATAGTCTGAAAATTAAAGATTAACACTCTGATTACGAATCTTACTATAGATATTTGGTTAGAATTTGGGGGCTTTATCGGAACTAAAAAAATAAGAAAAAAGATCCGGGTTGAAAGTTATCGTTGAAAGAAATTGCGCTTCCAAGAATTCACGCAAAGCGAAGCCATTTTGATCTAATGAAGATCTTAGGTATCAAGATTTGAATATTTATAGGCGAGAAATAAGAAAGCACGTTACTACTCCTTGATCACTTAGATTACCCCAAACATCAGAGTACATTTTTCAACTGAAATGAAAAAACACTTATCGAAATTCAATTGTACATCCACAATAGACCTAAGAATACATTATCCAAAGCTGATACTTAACATGTCCCTCCCCTTCGAGGTCCATCACAAGGGAAACGAAAGCCAAGATTTTCCTTATCCGGTATCAAACGAGAGCAACGAGAAAAGAGAACACCCTTCAAAAGTATCAATACCGTCACATGAATTGTAAATGCATGAATGTTTTCACTATACGTCTTTTTAAGTTCATACTGAATCGTCCCTCTTTTTAATATAATCTTCTACACATTACGTGTAAGTGCCACGTATCTGAAGAATAACGATGACATATCTTTGCGCATGCATTTTTTCAAGACGAGGAATATTGTGACTCGATGATGTTTTTTTTTGGAAGAAAGATTAGAAAAGGGATGGAGAAAGTGACCCTCCCATGTGTACGTATATGTTTGCATTTGTTTTTTGGTTAGCTTCGCTTTGCTTTGTTGGATTTCTGTGCAGTCTGGTGATCGTATAATGTGTGAGTGACCACAATGAAAGACTAGCTTGCTCGTGTTTTTTTGTAGACTTTTTGGTACTTAACTGTTTTACTATTCTTAGATTTTGAATTTGATCTTTTGGATGGACCAGTTGTGTGGAAATTGGATCTCGTTATGGCATGACCTCTACATTTTCATATTTTTGTCATGTGACAGAAACAATCTTTATAAATAAAAATAAGGATAAGATTTGAATATATAATCCTATTTTATATCTTATAAGTGTCATTCTCATGTCTTGTATTTGATTTGATTATGTGGATATATTTTTTTTTGTCTATAAATCATTAACCTTTTGAGATGGTGAGGGCATGAAATTAATGTCAAATATAATTTAAACGTGTTTTTTAGTTTCTAACTTTGTTTGAAATTTTTGGCGTATTATTTAATAGCATAAGAACATGTCTCAAAATACATGTTAAATAAATAGTATGATTAAGATATAATGATTTATGTTAAGAGATAGTATAGGTTGGAAGCACATTGTAACGCCCCAAGATTACCTGTTCAAAATGACACATGCATTAACGTCACTTCAAACTCCATTCGAAGTAAGATAACAAGATCACAAGGAGTTTAAGTATAAAAAATATAGAGAATTAACATGAAATGTTCAACTTACATTTACATGAAAATCAAATGTTCAGCAATATAAATGAAATATTACAATAAACTAAATTTAATCAACATCGCTCTGTGAAATGATCCATCCCACGATCCTTTGTTGCCTAAAACAAACACTTAATTGTGAGCTTAAAAGCTCATTAACACATGATACATATCCATTTCAGGAATTCAACATGCTTATTATATCATGCACAAACAGAATGTAACAGCACCGAGCAATCACATGCGAAACATGAGTATATAAATACTATATTTACATATATGTACCGAATAACAATTCAAGTTGATCATGTTAAACCTTATTTTATATCCTTAACTTTTATTAAACCTTTTAAGGTACTTCATGTATCACAAGTCATGTCGTGTTATTTTTCGTAACTTTTATAAGTTATAACTTTTATAACTTTTAAGACTTTATGGTCTCTACAGTCGACCCAGAATGATTAATTTTAACCAAACACGGTCTTGATGCTATTGCGTGCACGCTAAATGGTTAATTAGACCCTTCATAGATAGTCATATAACTGTAACCATCCTAATCATTGATAATTACAAGAATTATTTCATTGTCATGATTCATGATGGTCAGACATGTAACATGAAATTAATTACATGACATTCGTAGTTTGGGATTTTCAGACATGCAACATGAAATTAACATGTAAGTATGTGATCAAACGGACACACAATTCAAGTCACGCATGCATAAATATATAATTTAAGATAATAATGTGTGCTATTTTATCATTTATTGAAAAATCAGAAAATTCTTCAAATAATATCAAAGCTTAATCCTACTTCAGCGTAATGTTCGTATTTATAATAAAATGAATAACATAAATACTCACATAACACATTAAAATATTAAAAATAATATATTATATACACAGCTCCTAATGTTGCACCATCATTGTTTTGTTTGTTTCGTTTACTATATTGCGGAACGTGTTAGGCTTCGGTTGTGAAGAACTCTGATGAAATCGTTCTTTTATTCTTCTTGACTTAAGCATATATAATGATAACGGTACATCATCCATGCTGCTGCATTGCACCCTTTACTTTCCATATACTCTATCTTACTTCATATGCACTACAGCTTCAAAGCCAAAAAAAGATGCAATACACATGGAGCAAGGTTACGGTGTACGGGCGGTAGCGGTAGATGTTGTTGCAGTACCAACGATATTCCATAATGATAATCACTATCATTGCCCAAAACTTATTAAGGTCAAAGTTTCTAATAGAATTTCAGACCAAATTTGTTTACGTATAGTAAATTTGTTTGTGTGAAACATTTGGTTCTTATGAATCAGATTATGGTTGTTAAGTTTTATCGCTAGTGAAATGTGAATTTGGAGACCAAATCTAAATTACGATCAGACTTATGATATGGTAACAGACAAGGAGAAAAAATCTAAACAAAAAATAGCATGAAAACTAAAAAAATCTGAACTCAATTTACAAATATATATACAATCTCTATTGGCAGTTTTAATGGTTCGTGATCCAATAATTCACTTACTAATCACAACAATGGGAAGAAGCAAAAGCAGGATTAGAATCTCATCATCAAAAGCAGCAGAGCAAAATCATCAGCACCGAAATTCTAGGCAGACTGCCTTCGAAAACACTACTAAGGTTGAGGTGAGTGTCGCGGTCATGGTGCTCACTTGTCGACAATCCAGATTTCGCTTTGCCGCATCTCGGCCTTAAGATCTGTTTCCTTCTATGTATAATGTACAGTTTTTCTCTGTGTGTATTGTACAGAAATGCGAGGAGGCATACTAGTTCCAAAACAGTGGTTGTCTCAATTGTTAGGGTATGGTGTAAAGACATTCAAAGTCTAATGGCAATATCTAAGTATCATTGTGTCGAGGGTAATACTAGGCATACTGATAACCTATCGAGATGACCCTTTATATGGATTCATGGCAACGGACGCTAGATCATACTCCGATGAGTCATTTCCCCATCTCGGATGCTCTTCGCTGCAAAACAAAGTTCATTCGTAAAGGGAAATTAATGTTCTCCTAGGGCCGCTGCAATGTCTCCGACCTCAAGCTGTTGAAAAGTTTTCTATGAGCAGAAAGAATAATTTCGACAAGGGGTACAAACATATAGAAGCTGATTTTACATTACAACAAATAAGTTGCTGAGACAACAGACACATCCGAAAAATGGCTTAATTGGCCACAAAGAGAAAGCAGAGGCGCAGACGATCCTGCATGCTTCCTCTACTCCTGATCACTTCCATAGCTCTTCCATCGGTATGCCACGTTGAAGGGCGACCTCACTAAACGTTTTCATCTGAGAAATTCCGACGATGGCTGCTCTAGCATTGTTGAGAACATTGGGGCTTCCTATTTGCTTCGCCATCGCATTCTGGATCCCAGCCAGCTCCAAAATATCTTTGATTGTGCGTCCTGCGAGAACTCCAGTACCAGGACCAGCAGGGCGGAGCATCACCTTTGCAGCCCCGAATTTTGCTTCTACTCTGCAATTTATTGGTGAAATAAAAACTATAAAGGGAGGTGCTCACATAAATCTCACAGATCTGAGTTCAAGAAACAGCTGCAGCAAAACTCTTGAGCTGATAACATTAGAAAATGACGAGACACAGTGTTGCAAAAGGAGAACATTGATAACAATTCACCATGGATGGTTGCCATCACCAATTGCCATGGTCTCTTATTTTAAGAGCGACAAGCAGGATAAATATCAAAAAGACAATCATATCTAGCAGGATAATCATCTTACTAAACATCTTCAGCATCAAAAGCAACCTCGGAGTTAGCATACCTGTGAGGAAAAGTCCTATACTTGGTCATTGGAACTTGGACGAGATGCCTACGAGCATCAAGAGCCGCCTTCCTGACTGCATCAATAATCTCAACAGCTTTTCCATGCCCAACACCCACTTTTCCCTTCTTGTTCCCGGCTACGACTATTGCCCTGAATCGCAAAATTTTCCCGCCCTTAACCACCTTAGTAATCCTTCTCACCTGCACCATACAAACTATACATTAGTTGGTTGCCACCCTGCAAATCTAACACCAGCAAGTGTTCCAATCCATGCTATGGACAAGTTAAGTGTTTGATGAAGCTAAATAGATCTACTCTATCATTGAAGGAGATGCTATGGATAAGTTATGGGTTTGACGAAGCTAAATAGATCTACTCTATCATTGAAGGAGATACAATGATTTTTATAGTCAAATCACACCTTCAGCTTGAACTCCCTGACCTAGAAAATTATCCACGCCAGACCATTATGCAAAGACTGGATACTTCTGGATGTTTGTCATAATACATTACTTTGTTTTTTGTTTATCAGAAAAACACATTACATTGGAGCACTGCAATAGATTTAAATGCCTTAAAACTGAATCACTTGGAACAGCATATACAACTTCTAGGAGAGATTGTAATTCAGATATCCCATGGAAGCTGTATCCTTCACACCAGTGATAAAATCAGCGACTGGATAGCGACTGCCAATCCAGTGAGTGCCTTCAAGAACAAAATCGCAGTATATGGAGTACCTCAAATGTCAGATCAATCCTCTACAATGAACATGAGCGCACTGAAGTCCTATCCGCAGCTAAAATAGATAGAAACCCAGATCAAGAAACCTAACAAATGTCTTCATTATATCAACCACATAGCATCATATACATCACTCTAGACAGTTAAAACACTACTCGAAACCCAAATGCTGCAAACACCCAAAAAATCAAAACACTACGATTCCACCTACATTGCCTAAACTCAATGAAAACCACCAATGCAATCCCAAAAACTCAAGACATATTCACCTTAACTTGACAACTTGTCACCAAAATCTCCCATCTTGACAAAATCGAGAGGAGATTTCCATCGAGAAAAGAAACTAATACCAAGACAATCTTGACAAATGTGTCCAATTCACAAGTCAAACTTATCTTCTAAAACTTGAGGAGTCATGCCATCAACCTAACATCAATCTCAATTTCTTATCATATGCGAAAAAACTGCATCCAAAAACACACAAAATCCGACTACGATTCCACATAGCATCATAAGCAACGCCCCTTTCCCCCCTGAACACCACTTCTAAACACCAACGCCGCAAACCTCCAACAATCAAAACACCAGGATTCAACCCTGCATCGCCTCAAATCAACGAAAACCACAAATCCATAGCATTTTCCAACAAATCACGCAATTCCCATATCAACAATAAACTAGAAAGAGTCTTGAGGAGAGCCAGACTTACACCTGTGGCAAACATCAGAAAAGACTATTTCCTGATACCCTCAGAACACAATTCACATAGTGACACATAAATTCACCAATCAAAACACACACTCATCATCATCATCATCATTGTTAGATATATAATCTTAGGCATACTATCATTAGTTCGAACTTTTGATAGAACGGGTTCCTGGACAATCATAATCATCCCAATTTCATATACCTGAAGAACCTTCTCCTCGAAGCCGTCGAGGATCTTCATCTGCTCCTCCTCCAACCCCCAACTATCAACCTTCTCGGGCTCAATCTCGGAATCCATCTCCAACACATCGTTCCCCAGGAAACTCTCCCCACTCCACCCGGGGCCGTAGATCTCCTCGTACGCCATCGCTATCTCCTTCTCCGTCTCCATTATCGGTCTCTCCAAGTCAATCTCCTCATCTTCATCCTCATCCTCATCCTCATCCTCATCCTCATCGTCTTCGTAGTCTTCTTTATCATCCTCCTCCTCGTCCTCGTACTCTTCGTCGTCCTCATCCTCATCCTCCTCGTCCTCGTCCTCGTCCTCGTCCTCGTCTTCATCCTCATCCTCTTCGTCCTCGTCCTCGACTTCGTCTTCGTCTTCGTCTTCGTCTTCGTTGGAGTAGTCTGAATCCAATTTGGCGCGTGGGGTGAAACGGGAGAGGTGGGTGAGGGAGAGAGTGGGGAATGGGAAGGGTTTGAGGAGAGGGTGGAGAGAGTGGGAATGGTGAGAGAGGAGGTGAGGGCGAGGTGGGTGGAGAGTGAGGAGGGTAGAGGGGAAGGGGAAGAGGGTGGTGGTGGAGGTGATTGAGTTCATTGGTGGTGGTGGAGAGGGGAGAGAGAGGGAGAGAGTGGACATGGTGGTGAGGTGTGGCGAGTGGAGTTTGCCATCGGGGGTTTATCCAGAAAGGTCAATGGGTTGGCCTGCGGCCTTGTGGGTCCAATTAGAATGCTTAGTTTTTTACTCACTCGGTAATGCAAACAGTTTAACGTGTGAAAGTTTGTCGAGATCAAATACTAATTTATGTAATTTTTTATTTTTTGTGATTTATTTTAATTAGATTAATTTATTTGTATGTATTTATATATGTAAAGTTTGATTCGTGTCACGTGATAATTAAATTTGATTATTGTAAAAATTATTCTGAAATATTAATTATTTATTTTTTTTGAAAAAAATATCATGAAACACAAATGATAATTTAAGTCATGTATTTTAACATAATATCAATGACATAATTTATTTACATAATTAAAAAAAATAAAACTTATCAAAATACGTATTAAATAGTTAAAAAATCAAATATTACAGTTAAATTGAGACAATAAAAATATGAACTATTAATCGTAATATAAATCATATATTTTCATACGATATGAATTACAATATGATCTAATATCGTTTAACTATAAAATAAAAATTGATTAAAATACATATTGAATATGATTATGTGTATTCTTTTCTTTCTTTCATCTTCTTCTTTTTTTTGTGTTACGAAAGGGTACTATGGCTAAGTTTGGACATCACAAAACTATGAGCACTGCATTTGATTCAAAATATAAATAATGGTTTGATTCAATACGTTGATTTATTTTTGTGTTGAATTTGGATTGAATTTGATGAAAAAAGAATATTTTTTGATGATATTGAGATTTATTATAAAAATTATGAGAGAAAATAATTGATGTACTATAATAAGTGATGATTGTTTTGATATTTTTTTATATCTAAAAACGTTGCTAAATATAAAATATTATATATATTTGGGACGATATAAATAAATAAAAATATATATATTATGAAATGGAAGGAGTTATAATGTATGAAAGTGTGATTGTTTTTTTTTTTTTTAAGTACTAGATAAAGCTTGAATCATAAACTATACGAAGAAACGTCATTACCTTAAATCTTCTTCTGTCTGCCCACTTATTTGGGATATCAGAAACCATAGGCTAGTTTCTTCTACCTCTATCGACTAAGTATCCATCAAGGTTTCTTCAATGTCTGAAATCCAAGTTCGGTGGGAATCGATAATGGGTGGTACGCATTCTCTTCATTTCCTTTTTATGGGCACAGTCGATTCTGCGATTTTTATACAGTAGATTGCCGATTTTTAATCAATAAAGTGATTGTTTTTTGTTGCTGTTGTAATTCCACTGTTGTGTCATCTGGGCTTTGGTTTGAGAATTGAGACTTGCAATTTGCTTGCTTGAATTGCTGCTATGGTGGAATTCACAATATTGTTTGGACAAGGAGCTATTTACATAAACCCTTTCCATGGAGCTTATCTCAAGATAGGATAATTTTTTTCGGTATGAAAGCGAATCTTGGTTTTTTCCTTTTTCCAAGGACATATTGCCTTCTGAAGTTCAGAATGGATGTTTCAACAAGCCGATGGGTCATGGAAGTTCCTCAGGTGATTAGAGAGCGGACACGAAATGCTGACAACTGCTCGCTCTCGAGGCTCTCAAGTCCAAGTGAAGTACGGTGGTAGCAGGGGAAAACCAGACTGAGAAAATAGAAGAACGAGAAGGCATACCTGCAGGCTGCAGCATGAGAAATTAAGCTACACTTTATCATTCCTGTCCCTTCTCCTCTCTACCCGCTTAGGAAGAATGTCATGCGTTCTTCCTCTTATTGCTGGTGCATTCCTTTGCTGCAATGGTCTTGCCGTATCAGGGTTATTTGCTTCGTCCCTGTTCCTGTATTAATTATATCATGGTTACGCCCATCGCCACGTAGTATGGCGTGCTTCACAGTAATGGCATCTGCTACTGCTATCCTGTTATCTGGTATGCTCCATAACATACTGCTAGCTACATCCTTGTTCTGTGTCCTAATCCATGATGGTTCAATATTGATTTTTGAGTAATTCTTTAGCAAAAATCAGTACAGGATGCTGCAAGCTGAAATTTCAAATCATTATTTGACAAAAAATAAAAAAAAAATTCAAAACCATTATTGGACTCCGAGATGGGCCGTAAATGGCACACCATATGCAGCTCATGGGATTTGTCAGCCCAAAACATGCAATGATCCATTGATTTTTCATTCTTCCTAGTTTCCATGAAGTGATACAAGTGTTTGACCATTGGAGCTCCGCCTCAACGTGTCAAACACAAACCCCACGTGTCAACCCCACAAGTCTCCACTCGCCACCTTTCAGCTCCTCAAAATGTAGCCTCATTGTTCATCCACCGATCACCACTTCGCTCATAGCAAACCAGCAAAAGTGAAAGTATAGCTCAAAGAAACCTCAACAATGGCATCCATTATCATGCCTGAACTCACTGTATTCAGCTTGCCTGGAGCTTTCAACAGAAGCCCTTCTGTTTCTCCTCACAAGGTCTCGAGGGTTTGCTTCACCTCTGCCTCCAAAAAAACTCAGGTAAACATCGCATGCTTTCGCCTGGCGGTATTTGTGTTTTGACACTTGGTAACTTATGTTCCATTTTGGTTGTCTTTTTGTAGGATCAACATGCGAGGAGTGACGATAGAGATGACGGTCACAGGGCAGCTGATGTGCCCGAGATGAAGGCGAGGGAGATGGAGGAGACATACGGAGAATTGAAGCAGAAAGCAAAGGAGAAAGCGTTGGATTCGGGAGAGAAAGTTGCTGATAAGGCTAGGGAGGGGATGGAGGGAGCCAAGGGGATGGCGGCAGACGAGGCCAAGGAGAAGACTAAGAGCATGGGGAGGGAGGGGACAGAGAGAGCCAAGGGGATGGCGGAGAGGGCAGGGGAAGCAGTAGATGATGCCAAGGAGAAGACTAAAAGCACTGCATATGAGGCGAGGGAGAAGACGAAGCAAGTAGCAGGATCTGCGTTTGAGAAGACGAGGGATGTTGCTGGTTCAGCAGCAGAGAGGACGAAGGAAGGAGTGGGGAAGGTTGGAGAGACGGTGGAGAAAGTCGGCGAGAGGGCGAAGGATGCGGTCAAGAACACAGTGAACTTCACGTGGGATGCGGCCAAAGGTACTGGACAGTTCTGATCAAGGAGACAATCGTGAGGAAATCGGAAGATGGCGATGATAGGATCAAGAAGCCGGAGGACTACATGGAGGATCATCTCAACAAGCCGCCGCCACGAACCCCTCCTGGTGGCTGGAATGATCTGAATGATGATAATCGTAAGGGTCCAGCTCGGCCATCATCGCCGGGTGGTCATGACCCTCACAATAAGTGATGATGAAATAATCCATGTTGTTTACTTCATCCATCTCTTCGTTTCGATGAGATAGGAAAAATGTTGTACATTGTTGTGTTAGATTTGATTTTGTTTGCTTGCTTTCAGTTCTGGCATCAATCCTTTGTTTGCTGGTGTTGCTCGTTGGTAATCCATGCAGGTTGTGGTTTTAGGGGTCTATGGGCCTTTGGGCTGCTTGTAAGGGGCCGTTATGTGCCTGAACAATGGTTCTGGCAAGTAGGGCTGAAGATGATCCAGCCCATTATGGATTCACCATATCAAAATTTAATGCGACTTTTGTTGCATCATAGTTATACATTGGTTATCAAGAGTATCTATCTAAGGACGAAATGAGATTTCAAGCTAAATTGATTTTAACCGTTCGGGTGATGATATTGGTTTGTGTTTCGATCGTTTGTCTTGGGACACATGGTGAGTATCGGACTCGATTCTTGAAGTGATCTTGGAGAATCGACCTGTTAATCTAGTCTGTTGTTGCTGTTATTGGACGTGTTTAATGGAGTAATATATATTGGAGAATCGACCGGCTAATTTATTTTGGTTATTGAGCATGCTTAGTGGAGAACCATGCTTGGTGGAGAAATAGTAGTAGAATCGACCCGCTTGTGATTTATATCATGTTAATGGTTATTGGATACGTTTAATGTAGGCATATCCGCGGCTCGAAAGATGGATATGTGTTCTTAGTATCTTCCTACGACACATCATATGTAGTCCAGTGAATTTGTGACATTGTTGTGTAGTTAAAACCTTGGGAACAATGAAATAGGAGTAACATGTCATTTCAACAGCTCCTGGTAGATAACTTGCGTACGGTGGAATCGATCGTCACGTCACTAGCTAGTGACAGTGCACCGGTGGGTTATGTGGAACAAGAACAAATCAAGTCAATTGTGGTGAGTTTCTGGTTTACGCAGCATCGGCACATATCTCTCTCGGTAACAGACTTTCAGACATGGCCTTCAGGTAATACTCCCACGCTCCATTTCATAATATATAAAACATATTGTTCCAACACACAAATTTATATATATATATATATATTTATTTATTTTTTATGAATTTTTGTGAAGAAATAATATTTTTTTGACTCATAATAAAGTTTACTCTAATAATTATAAGAAGAGATAATAATTATAAGAAAAGATAGTAGATGTATTGTGGTATATAATAATTTTTTGAATTTTTTTATGTGAAAATATTCATATTAAATATGATATTATTATATAATATATTTTGAAAAAATTCAAATAAAAATTAAATATTTGTTTATATTATAAAACAAAAAGAATGTATGAGAACGGGGAATCATTCTGAAATCAAAAAGGGATTGGTGTTCCTTTTTTTCCCCTCCTGGACTGCGATACATGCACATACTGATAGTGAAGCATACAACGCTTCAAATATTAGGGGATTTCATTTGAAAAATAGGATTGTTAATGTATTATTGAAAATTTGGTTTCTAATTGAAACTAATTGACAATTTATAAAACAATATAGAATACTTTATGTTAATGTTTTTTGAGCTCTCACATTTCGACGTGGGTATTTTTCTCAACATATCCCGAGTTAAGTAGGGAACTGAGCGAAAACAACGAAATTAAGATGTACACTGTTAACATATCTCGAGTTAATGGAGTATCAAGGATTTTATCCACACATCAAGCACGAGAGATTTTCGTTTTAACTTAACCAAATAAGAAACTTAAAACGAAACCACATTTTTGACAAAAATGAGCTGACAGGAAGAGATATCAAGGTCACATTGCATGAAAATAGAAACATTTTAAACAGCTAACAAGAGATAATGTAAGTTCGTCGGTTTTATGTTCTAAAGTATGAGAATGTCCTAAACCCATCCTATAATTTCCCTTGGTTTTTCTCGAAAAAAAATACTATCCCTCCATTCATTATCTCTTCCTACAAAAATTGTCCTGCAATTTTCTTAAAAAATTGAAAAGTTTTTTTTTGGCAAAACACCCAATAAAAATTTTAAGGTCCAAATTTATTCTCCTTCTAACAAAACTAATTCTTACACACACACACAAAAAGAAAAGAATAATGACTCAGTACTCATGTTCGATTTCATTTAAACCCTAAATCTAGCCCTATTTTTTTTTTTTCTCTTGATCACTTATATTTTTTATCTCTACATTCACGACGTCAAAAATGTCAAAACCAATCAAATCAACAAATGTACTACTAGTAATAATCGTGATAACGTTTCCTAATTTATTCAGAAGAGAAGAAAAATCAATTAAAAAATATTTTATTTGTTTCATAATATAAAATAGACGATTTTTGTCTATTTGAATCGTTCCAATATATATATATATAACATATCGTATTAAATAATATTTTTATAGAAAAAATTATAAAACCAATCACAATTAGTTATAGTATATTTATTATTTTCCCTCACAAGTAATACAATATATTTCACTAGCACACAAAAAAATATTCTCTTTTCATCAAATTTATAAAAATTCAACATATAGATAAATTCGAGTGTCGGATCAAACCTTTTCTTATATTATGGGACGGAGGGAGTACAAATGTGTAATATTCCCCTCGTCTTTGTCATTTTTGCAACTTTTTTCTTTCGCTATACTAT
Organism: Drosera capensis; assembly: GCA_001925005.1. Lineage (NCBI taxonomy): Eukaryota > Viridiplantae > Streptophyta > Magnoliopsida > Caryophyllales > Droseraceae > Drosera > Drosera capensis. The sequence continues at coordinate 45,117 of LIEC01007626.1, forward strand.
TCAATATGTTATTTGAGACATTAATTTGGTTATTTCCCTCAATGATAGTACGATATAAATTTTTTTTGATCCATGATTATAATACATCATTTATTATAATTAATATTTTACGATATTTTTTTAAAAACGATATTTGATTGTCCTATAATATCGATCAAAGTTTATCTCGTCATATTTATCCGGTAAAAAATTACAATGATTTTGAAACAAATATAATACTTTCGTTGTCCCATCAAGAATATAACATTTGTTTTGTTGGATTGTAAAAAAATAAATATATTTTTTTAAAAAAATTTTAACATAAAAAAATGAAATTGATACAACACATTTTATTAATTTTTCTTTCAATTATTACAATAAATTTATCATCATTAAAAAAAATTCATCAAATTTAATAAAAATTTGACACGTCATGTTGCCTAAAAAACAGGAGCAGGAGTATGAGAGGGAGGAAAAAAAACAAGAGGAAGAATATGAGCAGCAGCCACCCAACCCAGTAGTGGGTAGAGCGAGACACAAGCAAAACAACACAAAGCGAGAGAGAGAAAGCTGATACCATTTAGACAGCGATTGAGAGACAAAATCACAAAGACACCAAAAACACCCGCAACACCGCATCGCCGCCTCCAGTGCCGCCGTCTGTGGTGGTTTCACTTTCTGTTCATCTTGTTTCCTTGAAAGCTAGCTTGTTTTTTTTGTGCTATTATATCTATAAAACATCTTTCGTGTCTTTTCCTTGATTTCTTTCTCCGTTCTTGATATTTCCACACCATTCTTGGTTGACTCCCCACCTTTAATTTTCCCCCCTCCTCCTCCTTCCTCCACTTATTATTTTTTATTTTTTTTAATTATGGGGTTGGAATCTTATGAAATGGGGCATTAGTGATGATTCACATCAGTTTTTGAGATCTCATGCTTTGTTCTATTGATCATATGTACTATAGTAGTAATTGTTATTGATTTCTGAGATATAAACCATCACCTCTAATCTACAAAACTTGGAATATTATATCAGATTTAATTATGTTTTATTGAGTAGATTTCATCGTCATATCAGATTATATTCCACTTATCCTACCTAGCCTCATTTAATATACAAAACCCAATCTGCCCTGGAAGAGTTTTCATCTTACGTGCTTTGAATCCTCCCAGAATTTCATTTCATGTATAAATAAACTTTGTGAGAGAAAAAAAAAAGAATGGATCATAATCAGTTGGGTGGCGGTGGAGGCGGAGGAGGACATCAGAGGCCACCGTCAGTGGCCACGGTGCAGGAGCGGAGACGGGTGATGGAGGGAGCTTCGCAGCAGCTGCAGCAGCCACAACAGGCACCGCCGCAGCTGAAGTGCCCAAGATGCCAATCAAACAACACGAAGTTCTGTTACTACAACAACTACAGCCAGTCACAGCCCAGGTACTTCTGCAAGGGCTGCAGGAGGTACTGGACTCACGGTGGGACCCTCCGGAACGTCCCCGTGGGGGGGTGCAGCCGGAAGAGCAAGCGGCCCAAGGTAACCGAGCCATCGGCCAGTGCACACCAGCAGCAGCAGCAGCAGCAACAACAACAACACCATCTTCAAGCAGCAGTTGATCACGAGAAGAATAAGCAGAATGTTGTGGCTCACTTGGCACCCATAGGTATTGCTGCCAATCTGGGGTTGGTTTCAAATATTGGTTCATCATCATCCGCGATGACTATGGCTCCTCAGATGCTCGGAGCTCACTATCAGGGTTATGGTGGTCAGGGGTTTTTGTCGTCTCTGGCGGCGATCCAGGCTATGAATCACCCTAGACCACCGCGGTTTACCCAGGCGCTGGGTGTTTCTGGTGGTGGTGGTGATATGGATAGCCCGTTGTTGCGAGGGTTTGCTCTTCCCTCGTTTGGAATACAACAGTCGACAACTAGGCCTTCAGGCGCAGGTAATCATCAGCAAACTTGGCAGCAGGGTTTGATGGGAAATATGAACCAGCTCTCCGGTGACCCTGCTGCAGGATCCGATGCTCGGTTCTGGAGCATCGGAAGGAGCAGTGGGAACGGAAGTGGTGCTAATAATGTCAACAATAACAACAACGGGAATAGTCATGTGGGTTCGGATGCCATCCAGCACCCGAACTTGCAGTGGCCTGATCATTTTGGTGGTGGTGGTTGTGGTGGTCTGCATGATGCTTAATCAAATGGCTTAACATGCACAACTTATATGAATGTGGTGTTTGTTTGATCTCTTAGGTTTATAAAAGAGAGTAGCTAAGCCTTAGCTTTTCTAACAGCTCTCAGTATAGAGATGTGTGGAAATTTTTTTGGCTTTGATATAGAAGTAGTGGTTGATGGAAAAGTTAAAGTCGTTTTGATATGAAACTTTGCTTTTGCTTTGTGTTGCATTGTTGGTGTAAATTTGTTGTCTTGTATTTGCAATTCATCTTTTCTGGGTTGAGTCTTGTGTTCATCGATTAGATCATTAAAACTTTTGTAAATGGTCGTTTAAAGTATTGCCTTTGCCTATGATCTAATGCAGCGAAGAGAACTTTTTGTTTCGGGTTAATGTATTTGATCGATGCTGAACTTTTAAGGTTCACCAGATTGTTCAGAGATGTCTTGGCAGATGGCCTGAAGCCGAAGACCGAGATCTCGATCAGTTTTGTCTAAGGTAAACTGTAATGCTTTTTCCTTGTCATCTATCTATAAAGTAGAGCCCAAACCAAATCCTTGTTCTTTCGATCTCGTCCACATTCAACTAACAACTACTCCTCTATGCTATGGAATTGGTAAAGGTTGACGTCGTCGCCAGTGGAATATAACGAACATGACATATACCTCGATCGATTAGCTCTTAAGGGGAAAAAAAAACAATTATGGGCATACATACTAACTTCGGATGTCTTTTGAACATTCATTAGTATAATGTCGACCAAGATATGGAACTTAATTGTTTGGTTTGCGTGATGTTTTTAACTTGGTTGATCAGGATAACCTTGTACTACATCCTTTATATATTTTATTGAAACGTTTTTACTTAATACGAGAATTTATATGAGCGGTTAATTTTGGTGAAAAAAAGAATATTTTTTTAATGATAATAAGATTTTATTATAATAATTATGAGAAAAGATAGTGGATGTAACTATGTACTCTATTTGTTCCAAACACGAGAATTTATGCGAATATTGAATTTGATGATTTTTTTTGTTATGGTTGTGAAATTTACTATAATAATTATGATAATAAATATGTAATATATTATAATAGATAATATTGATTTGATATTTTTTATGTTAAAATATATCAAAAAAAAGTATAATTTATATAAAACTGAATAAATAAATAAACATTATGATTAATATGAAACCGAAAAAAAAAACATAAATATATATAACATTATTAAAATTTATCTCAATAAATATATATATATATCAAACAATAGAAAGGGACTAGAAGTGGGAATAATTTTGGGGGGAAGTGAAATGCATGAAGTTGGGTGGGTTGATGATGGGTACTACCCATGCTCATGGCTCACTTTTGGTAAAGCTAGCTAGCACGATTGGGAAGCATGTGGGTGGGTTCCGATTCCTTCTCTGACACCTAACTGCTGCTGTGTGCTACTTGTAGTCTCTCTGCGAGCTCCTCTCCTAGTTCAATGATCACCTGATTAGTTGTAAAACATGGATAAGTAGATGATCCATTTAATTTTGATTATTGATTTTTATTATCGATGTTTTTGTTAAAGAAAATAATGGGTTGTCTGTCGCTTAATCGAGTATTTTAAAACGATGATTTTCTGAACTGTTTTGAAGTCATTACTAATGATAGAGAAGCAGAAACTATTTTGACTAGGCCATGATAGACAAGTTAGACGACGGATTACCTTATGCATAATATAAAACCCTAGACATTATCCGATATGTTCATAAGGGTCATGATGATCAAATTGCCATCAAACAAATTGAAAAACAAAATACGCACATTTCAAGACGACCGTTGATCATGCTGCATTAGGATAGAAAAATAAAATGATTGAACATTCCGACCCAAGAATAAGATCATGGAGTTGGTGGGTTATGATATCAGAGTATATGCTAGCAAACATTGTGATGATAAAATTAAGAACACCCTATTAGCATAATGTACATATATTTCAAGCATGCCTAAGTGCCCATGGTATATCTTTAATTCCAAGTGTATAATTTTAAAATAAAATGGAACAATGGATGATCCATTTTGGTGATAGAATGGGGAAAGTGGAAACATAAGGAAGTGGTGAGTGGATCCCAATCAATATCATCCATCAAAGTTAAATCGACCATCCATCGGTTATGGTATGGCCATGAGAAAAAAGATTCCTTCCATCATTCTTCTCTGCTAACCTTTTCCACACATGAAGTCCTAACTTCACTTTCCATTTTATTCTTTGATTCCGTGTGATTTTTCTTTACAGAAGTAAAAAAATTTCTTTGAATTGAATATCCTTTAAAAAAAAATTTAAATCAATTTTTATTGACGTTTTCACCGTCACAAAATAACTTGTCATCCATTAAATTAAAAGGTTACATGTGATTTATGTTATAGATAAAACTATAATCTCCGATTCCAAGATAATCATCCGTCTATACATCCCAGCGCAACCGGGCCTCATTATCTGATTAAGTGCATAAGTTTATTTTCTAATATCCTTGAGAGAGAGAGAGGGGTCAAATTCCTAACTATTTAATTGGAAGAGAAGTAATTTATATTAAGTTAATCCTTGTTTATAAGGATATATACATTCGATCGCAACACGTTGACCAGAATTTGGATGGTTGATCATAAATGATTTATTATGTACTTTCTTTATTTCAATATAGCTACAATATTTTGATTTTTTTATTATTCAATACGAATTTTAAAAAATTTGTTTTTCATCTTAATTATGATGAAATATAAGATCTTAACACCGAGTTAAAATATATAATTTAAACTATCATCAATGTTTCACGATAATTTTACGAAAAAGATGTTTGATCATCCTATAACGTAAGTCAAAGTCAACATCGACACATGCGTAGAATCAAAATGTTGTATTTATATGAAATGGATGGAGAAAAATTTATTGAAATTATAAATTTGTATAATAACTTGTATTTGGACAATGCTATACATAGTATTTTAAATTTATTTGATTTATTATCGACTGGAATTCGTATAAGTGGTTTGGGTTTATTGGGTTATAAATGATACTCCATCCGTTCCACAAAAATTATAATATTTTAATCACGATTATGAATTTAGGTGTCTTAAACTTATATTTAGTAATATTAAAAATACGATTTTACTGTATCAGATGTGAGAGGAGTTAGTGGATATACTGTAATTAGTTTTATGTTATTTTTTATTCCTATTAAATTAAAAAAAGCGTTATACTAATTTTTACGAAATCTCCAAATAAAATAAGTGTTGTAATTTTCATGAAAAAAAATATATAAATGTGATTTCCCATTCTACGCAATTGTTATGAGGATATGATGTTATAGATCTTTTAACATCATCTTAAATATTGATAGAATTAATCTGTCAATGAGATAGAACTGATACACAAACAAAAAGACTACTTGTATTTCATGTCTAAGCAGAAATTATACTTGAATTTCTTTAGTTTATGAAACACACGCAGAGATAAAAAGGCCTAGTGGTGAATAAGGTGTCCTTTCTGGTTTTCTTTTGGACTAGGTCAGTTAACTTACATAGGGTCTTGAAATTTTTCTCTGGGTCTATGGGAGGGTAGCATAGGTCTCGAGCTAGCTTAGGTCTCCTTTTTAATTTTTTCATTGAAGTCGCACTCACCTTTATACCCACAAATTTGTAATCGTACGTGCAAACCATACAACGTCGTTGTTGTACGTATTCACATGCTCCTCCCCACCTCTCAAAAGAGTATCCCTAACTTCATTTTAGTGTAAGTTCATTTCTTTTGAACTTAAAAGGAGTTGATCCGGTAACATTTATGAAGTTAGATGTGTTAGGGGAAAAAACGATAAAAACACCATATAAAGAAATGGAGTATGCTGGTCAGGAATGACTCAATATAAACAAATCCTTATCACAATCATATGATCAGATTTTGATATTTTTTTAGGATATCAAAAGAAATTTTATCTGCATCACGACAGGGTTCTATATATGTGACAAGGATGAGAAAACTTCAAATTAAAGATGGAAATAGACTAGCTAAAGAAGTCTGAAATAAGAAATTCTATACTATTGAAGACCGAGATGGTAATCAAGCTAGATTCAGACTAAGGCATCGGAAGAACTAGCATTAGAGAAGAACATAATATACTAATATTCAGATTTCAAAGGGCGAGTTGTTGAAAGAATATGATTAAGATCCCAAATACTAAGCTTTGCAAAGAAGCTAAATATACATATAGGAACTTCGGGGCCCCGAGTGTCTAAGGTAGTTGAGGTGATCAATTAGAGGATTGCTTGCATTGGGGTGAAGCCATTTTGACTTTTAACAAGCTCACAAGCGGCCCTCCCTTTTCTCTTGCAAGAATCATGACATATCGAGTACATATGTCGGGGGAACGAATTCTCCACAATCAACGAAGTCGTCTTAATTAATTAACTTGCAACTGAGGGAAGATTTCCTGATAACTTCAAAAGATATTGAACATTTAATCATATAAAAAAGGGAAGAGACCCTTCGGTTTTCGAGACCCTTCAAAAAATATAATATAGAATTAGAACCTTGATTCATATGCGAAATCTTTGTTGTTGCATCGATCTGATCTAATGCTATATATGTTGAGATATTAATCTTATTAAAGATTCAAAAGTATAGGAAGATTTAAAAATATGAATTCATATCTTCAGAAGAACCAGGAAAGAAGTAGTACTATAACTTCACAGAGAAGTGAGTGGCATAACTTTTTGCAGAAGTAATTTCTTTATGAATGTACATTTATGTCTTTGAAAATCTGCTAGTCTATACAGGATAGACGACAGTGCAACAGCTTTGAGCTTGCAATGCACTTGTAAAAAACACAAAAGCATAGGAGCAAAACACAAAGAACAGTACCCTCCCATGAGTAACTAAAATTTAAACAGTATCATGTGTGTACGCATGCAAAGGGGAAGAAGTAGTATCCATAATACTCCCAGCCCATCTTTTTGTATTCCTGATAGTTTCATAACTTTGTCACATTAAAAATATCAAAATAAATCATCATTTATTAACGTACATCTATCATCATCTTTCTTCTTAAACCTTATTTACCTCCCTCTATCATTAAAAAAAATATTTTTTTTTATCAAATTCCATAAAAATTTAAACATATAAAAATTCGCACGCTAGTTGAAACTATTCAAACTATTTATTATTATAATGACAGAAAGTGCGCATTGCAATGGAATAGCGGAGCTGCAGCTTTCAAAAAGCAATAACAAGGTGAAGAAGGTAGAGAGATGGATTGCTTTATCACCAGGCTCACTGATAATAAGTCTATATCGTAAATTTCATACGAAGCATAGATAGATCATGACACGGCACTGATCAGTCAAATCCTGTAAGCGATTGACTTGAAGCGCGGACGGTGTTTTCATATATCCGGAATGGGAGTATATAGAAACCGGCATGATCCTTTCGCTCTATGAGTACATAGATGTGTACATTGCTTGTGTTATAGGCATTATGATCCTTACAAATCATGACTGCAGCAATTACCAAAGTTTCCTAGTATGCAGCCACCATGCTAAGTTCCAAATTCGAGCACTTCTGTTTCATAAGTCGCTTAGCATATTGAGAAAACGAGTGGTCCATCCACTCGCCCCACCGTGCCACCATTTCTATGTGCCCATACAATAATATGATGACACGAAAACTATTGCTGGAGAATTCATAATCATTCAATCAACCTCATGATGTGCATCTACTTCAAGTGCATACGGTCAATGTTTGCCGATCATAAGTTCTAAAATTCCTCGAAGGCTCGAAACAGGTGCATGTGACTAGAACTATGTTCAGTCGACGTTTCGTGCTTACTAGTAATATGTAAAACCACTGACGAAAGTTGTCAATGTGCATGAAAATGATGGACTAATAGGAACCAACAAGCAACATATGATTACAAAGAAAAAAAAAAAAGTTAAAAGAGTTCAGATTAAGCAACACAACATCAAATGCACAACCAAATGCCTCTCAACTATACCATTATACCCAGATGAAACATTAGTCGACCCACAAATCCCACAAAATGAAAAGGAAACAAACCAAAGACAGAAAGCAAAGTGATCTCAAACAATGAAACCAGCATGTATCAGTTCCTCATTTAATCACCCCAAGCTTGCTATACCATGAGACAATATATATTGTCATGCATTATACCCAACAAAGAGACGGAATTGAAACGACTCACTCTTGATCGATCTGATAATGCACGGAACTTGCACCTCAATAGATCCTTCATAGACCCGCTGGATTTGATCCGCGCCATATATATATGAAGCCATTGATCAAGAACAACTTTGCAGAGATCGCGTTTGGGTTAATCTCTTCTACTGCATCAGATCAAAGATTGATGGAATAAGATACATAGTAGTGGTAACTTCCTATGATATGTGCACCATCAGAACTTGATCAGTAAGCTCTTGAATCTAAAAATGAGACCACGCCACAAAAGGAGGCCGAGTCCGTAGCAAGACTTTATAAGAAGAATATGATCAATATCAGTCAACGGAGGATCGATGATATAGCTCTTCATCACTTCTCGCTGGATATTATAGATGATCATATCATATCAGCGAGGAGATGGAGGATGATCCCACATTGTTGCTAGGATCAAGCCAAGAAGCAATGCTAGCCCCATTCCAAAAAAGGGATTGATCATCCGCAGACGACGAGGCCACCAGGGTGGTCGTTTGACCCTCACCCTGGTGGTGGTGGTGGTGCTGGTTTTGGATTCCGCTAATCCCATCAGACACCCTATGGTATTCCCCACCTTGTTCAGATTTCATATCCTTGATCGAGATCCCACCAAGAACCTCATTGTTTCCCTGCTTCATCTGCATCATCAGCCCTCCAAAATTCAGCCCGCCACCAACAGAAACCGCCATCGGTTTCTGTTGATCATGAAGCTGTGGCCTAGAAGATCCATATGCGTTATAGCTCGAAAGCAAAGAGTTCGAGGAGATGAGGTTTTGGATCATCTGTTTCGAAGAAGACGACGTGGCGCTACTATAGTCGTTCAAGATCCCTGAAGAAAACCCTAGTCTAAGACCACCCAACTGATGATCCTGTTGATCAAGATCAAACCTAGACGACGACGACCTAGAGAAAGGAAAGTTGACCTCAACGCCACCAGGCTGCTGTTGCTGCAACCCGTAAAACATACTGCTCATACCGTTCCCAGGAATAACAGACGAACCGCTGGTGGTCTGATCAGCACCACCATCAGAACCCGCCAAGGCCGCGCCGCCTTGGCGCTGCTTAACCTTCTTGTTCTTCCTGCAACCGCCGCCGACAGGAACGTTCCTCAGAGTGCCACCTCTGGTCCAGTACCTCTTACAGGACTTACACAAGTGTCTTGGTTGAGATAAGCTGTAGTTGTTGTAGTAGCAAAATTTTGTGTTTGTTGAGTCACAGCGAGGGCACCTAAGAGGCTGTTGCTGTTGTTGCTGCTGTTGCTGTTGTTGTAATAGCAGGGTTTGATTTGGTCTCTCCATTGTTGCAACCATGTTAGTTCCTGCAGATGAAGAGACCATCAAAGCTACCTCGTGTAATAATTGAGGAATTCTTTTTGAGAAAAATGGAGAGAGGAGGAGGAGGAGGAGAAGGAGAATGGAAGATTGGTTTTTATTGGGTGGATATTCTTTTACAAAAACTAGAAAACAAAAATGGGGTCAGATTGCTGAGAGAGACAGGGTTTCCAGAGAAAATATTCCTGTCGATTTATCTATATACCTAAGGACACGTATCATCATACATTCCATATAAAAAAATGGAATTCATGCATAGAAGGTTGTAGCTAACTCCAAATTTTACAGATACAGGTTGTAGCAAATCAACCAGTTAGCTGCAACAACAGCAAGCCAATTGCTTGTGTATTACACTTGAAGCTTTGGAATATCAAAATATTCTATCATCATGTAGAACAGATTTACACTTATCTTTACAGATCGTCTGAAAAGATTTCAATAATGTATATTATTACAGTAAGTTCCAATGTATCTATAGTTCATCTCTCATATGCAACACCATACTCCACCACACGATGTCTCACCCGTAATGCTCCACTTGTATTTAAAATTATATGAGGATAGTTCTAAAAGTCATCGCATGCCGCGATTCCATGTCATAACATTGTGACATCGTGAGGTTGGAGGGAGTAAATAATTGTCGACTACAGGACACAAGAAGTGAACAACAAAACATCACAGCTAATTGGTTGCAACGGAGACGACTTTCCTAACCCTACACTTATGACACACCAATGACACAATATTCAGCAATTACTCCTCTTAGGCTGGTTAAAGTAAAGACAGGAAATGGCAAATTCATGTTTGCCAACAGAGTCGAGGGACCCTGACCATTGGTTACAAGTTGAGGCTAAAGAGAGAAGAGTAGTAGTACTCCATTTTCTCGGAGTCACCCGAGTCTTTGTTTAGTAGTACTGTTATTATACTGATACAAGCAATGAGTCAGTGGAAGAATAGTCAGCTGACAAAGAGGGCGATGCTGGTGTGTGTGGGT
>LIEC01007627.1:0-42049 GCA_001925005.1 Drosera capensis
AAGCCATGGAAGAGAATAGTGCATACTACAACTTTTCATTCAGGAGAAAACCAGAGAAAGAAAGAAAAAAGAACAAGAACAAGAAAACATCATCCAAGATTCCGTACTGCAACTACCAACTACTAAAAGGCCATTTGCAACAAAGCAAACGTGCATATGAGACTGGTTTGAAATGTAGCTGCTACAGAGCATCTACATTGTAACATCAGAAAAATGATAAATGTACATTACTGTAAATGGCACTCAAATAAAACTTTGTTAATACAATCGTAAGAAAAACAATACCCATCCCAAGCGCGGAGAGCTCCACCTCATTGTGCTGTTGCAAGTACCTCTACAGAGAAAAAAAACACATCATGAAGATCAAGATCTGAAAGGTTAAATCTAGGAGCATAACGTCATCATCAATTTTATATAGAGTCTAGAGAACAGAGAGAATATTCCACAATGTTAAAAAAAAAAAATTAAACGCCCAACCAAAGCTTCAAGTTATGAGAACCTATAGCTCCCTTATTCAAGCATCGTTGCCATCAATAATCAACCTCCCATACGGAGCTTAACCATTTTTCTTCCTGGATAACTTATCAACCTCCAACAGAACCAAATCAATATAAACAAACTAAAGTCTAGTGATGATAGCATTTTGAACAAAGCTAAGCAGAAATTAATACGCAGACCCAAAGTCCAGACGAGCTCAACAACAACCTCAAACCAATCATCACATCAACAACACCATACATCAAAAAGCACACCTCTCCTCCCCTGTCCCTTTCTCCTTGACAATAAATCAATATACAATCGGAACAATCTAGCCTCTCAACATGACTAATCCCAACAACCCCAGACACTCTAAACCCTCCACACTAACAAGCAATCCAATCGTCAAGCCGAGTCCTAACAATGCAGCGCATAACCATGAAATCAAACTTAACCCACTAAACGAACCCCATAATTCCCAAACTAACAATGCAGCGCCTAACCATAAATTCGGCACATCCCACAATACCCAACTTTCCACATCCCAAATCAGCAACACAACAACAAAAAATCAGAAAATATTCACAATATTAACCCTATATGATAAATTTTAATACAGGAATCGAAAATCGGGTGATACCTTGGCGAGATTGATGTAGAAGAAGAGCGGTCTCTTGGTGGTGTTGGAGACCTGAATTCGATTGTTCTTCTTGCTTGATGCGTCGGCGAGGTTGAGATTGTTGACGCCCTCGCTGATCCGCTCCATCCCTTGGATTGCTTGGTTGAACGATGAATGAGGGTGTGCGATTTGCGAGGTTTGCTGAAAACCCTGTATAATGTTTCTCAAAAACCATTGCACCGAAAACCCTACCAAGATTTCCTTCAAAAGAAAACAAAAAAACAAAAAATTAATTCAAAAAATAATTATAAAAATATATATGTGAAAAAAATTCAAAATATATAAATTTAAAAACTTATATATAAATTTAAAAACTTAACTTCTAAAACTGACGTTGTTACAATTTTTTTTCTTTTTTCTATCATTGTTTATCAATGTTTTTCATGAAAAACAAAATGATTTTTATTTATAAATTTGATGTGTTATCCCGATAAATTGTATGTCATTTAAATTTTGGTTTTGAAGAATTTGTTAATAAATATGAGATCGTTTTCAAATCATCTCAGATCATGAATATAATTTGTATTATTCGATATCAAATCATGATAGATGTTTGTTAAGTGATGAAGAAGATCTGACGACGTTGTTTGAGATATCAGAATGTCTTGGTTTAGCCCAATTATTGGGAATGTTTCGTGTAATGGTAATGTGTCAAGAGACTTAAGATTCGAACCCGTTTTCATATCGAGAGAATGAAATAGAGCGCATGTTGTGTTAAACAGAGCTTTAATGTTTTGATATATGTCTATATCTAAAGTTGAAAGGAATATAAAAAGTAAAGAAAATATGATACTATCACTATCTGTTGTTAGGGATTAATTAATAATAAAAAATAAATCTAATATATCTAATATATATTTAATTACACAATTCAAGAATTGAAGAATTTAAATGATCTCAACTTTGATAATCATGTTAATATGAATAGATAATCATATACGACGACGGATTAAAGATATTTTATTTCCTTCAATCCAATATAAGTAATGTGATACTAGCATATAGATCGAGAAAAAATTTATTATTAACAACATATGTTGTTAGAAAATATCCAACACTTTATATTATAACTATTTTTTTTTTTATTTTTTTAAAATAATATAACTATTTAATCTACACTTTATATTAATTCCATTTCGTTTATGTAATAGATAGTCGAACCCAAAAAAACAAAGGCAATAGTACAACTGCTCGTCCCTTTTCTTTCTCCTCCTTGCGTAGAATTGAAGACCTCTCCACTGCACTGATCCATGGCGACTCCATCGAGGAGTTGGACTCGGAACATCTCTCCGAACGCAGCTCGGGTCTTCTTCCTCCTCATACTCTTTCAAGTACCTCTCTTCAGGTTCCTCTCACCTTTCTTTTTTTCTACCACTTATTTGGCTTCTATCTGTGTTCCAAATCTTCATTTCAATCGCTATTTTAAGTTTTTTCTGTTGACGGTTGAAATTATTTGGGATTTGGGAATCTGGGTCTTGTTGGATTCGGGATTTGATGAAGTGGGCATGGATTTTTTTGTGATGGGTTTGATTCGATTTTGTGGATTTGGTGTGGGTTTAGGGATGGTCTTTTGGGATGTTTTTAGTGTTTGATCATAGTTGGAGTTGATTTTTATTTTATTTGATGAACCATTTTGGTATTTATTGATGTGAAGCTGACCTACCTGCTTATAATTGATGATGATGTTAACCCAATGAGATGAATTGAAAGATCATGATCCATTGATGCATAAACTTAGCAAAAATCTAGAACTGAATCCAAAGTCGTCTAGGAACGGTTACTATCATTATGTACTTCAGATTTGGGCTTGTTCTCATCTTCTTGTTCATTAGAAAACAGAAATAGGAGGACAAATCAAAATCAGCCCGTGTCGAGATTGTCTGAACTTTGGTGTTTTTCTTTTGGGAAAGGGTTGCAGATAGCGACCCTGATGTTCTACCAACCCTCCTTTCCTTCATCAGTTTCTACGGAGTTGAATACAGCAGCTGAAATGGATGTGGCCTTGGGCATGCTTTAGCTTTTGCTAGACAAAGTTGGAAATCATAGGCTCTCTCATAGTTGTGGACTTTGGGACATTTTAGTAGGAAATGAATGGCTGCGTGCAACGATGCAATCAGTCTGTTGAGAATTCGAGTTACAGTAACTTTGATCTTGTGATGTTCAATTTTCTTTCCAACCCATGGCCATATGAACTTGAAATTCCCTACGATGCCATTACACTTTAGAAATCTCTTCACTCTTCAGAAATCTCTTCATTGTGTTAGGGTTAAGCATGAAAGAAAATTCCTGGGTTATGCAGCTGCAGCGTTACAGTATTTTAAAAGATCGTGTAGGTCTCTTGATCGTATTAACTTCTACCTCTTTGATTAGGTGTCATTGATGTTTTTTTGCTTTTAAATGGTGGTGCTGTTAAGAGAAAGTCCATTAATGGTTATCAACAAGCCTCCAAAAAAAACTTTCATTATTGAGATGCGGCCTATGCAAACTTCTCATGCATACCATGTGCTTTATGCTGAAATATCTTATAAACTATAACTGAATGGGTAAATAATTTGGTCTAGACTTTCGAAAAGAGCTACATTTTTACAAAAGCTGCTTTATTTGTATGAATTGATTGTCAAATCTCGGGCAATAGGCATGTTAAGTATTTGGTTAATATTTATGAAGAACGAGATATCTAAGTCATGTAAAGTATGCTTTCCTACACTTTGTAATGCAGGATCCACTAAGGTTCAACTTTCTTTGTTTTATTATTATTATTATTATTTATTAATATAGCTATTTCGTTAAAATTGTTTCAGGATAACATGTAGGGCTGGTGTGTGCACCACACCTCTGCATGTCACTTCTTCACAATTGATTGCGAGTGAGATCTTCCCAATAGCAGCAGTGAAGGGGCTTCTTTTTCCTGGAGCCATTGCTCATGGCCTTGTGGCAGATATGACTGTTCCAAGTTGGAATAACCTACTAAATATTTACAACTTAACTAATGTGAAGGAGGTTTCTGCAGTAACTGACCTTCAGCGTCTGGAGGTACTGATTCTGCTCTGGTTTCATTATCATGCATTTTCAATTCGATATGAATTCATGTGATAATATCAGTGTGCTGTGAATTTCATCTAGCCACTTATTTTCCTGTCAAGTAGTCTATTGACAGTGTGTTTTGGATTCGCATGATGGCATGCGACTTGAATCTTGGTCTTCTTTTTCTGGCACTATACACGTGTTTCTGCTTTATTCCTTCAGCAGCCACCTCTATGCTTGTTAGATTCTAAGTACAGTTTGAATGCTTCCTCCCAACATGATTGAGTTTCTCGCAAACTATCGTTTCATTGCTATCCAGTGGTAACTAATCATCTCATAATAAGAACCCTAGTTCGGATTTGAAGTAGCATTTTAAATACTTATACTTGCATATTGTTTTTACAGAATTCATATGAGATAAAAAAACCATCCTTCTTAAGTACATACGCTTGTTTGAGCATTCCTCTTAATATATGACTTGTAGCTTCTGTATTGCTTTTTTGTGCGCCGAGTCTGGTGACATCCTGATCGATTTAAAATTCATTTTCATCCGTGGTCTGCTTTTACACCTCCTTTATTTGTGCAGATCACCCCTTTATTTGTATAATATTGTCACGCCCTTCATAGGTACTCTCTGGGAGCTATTTCGCCGTTGCCGGAGCTTTCATTGGCCTCCTGAAACCTGGAAGAATGAGCATGTTTGGTACTCTGCTCATAATCTGGGGTCTTGTCAAGGAAGGGTTTCTTGGGAAGCCGGTGAATGTGGACCCTAGCAGAGCTGTCTATGTCTCCCCGACCATGTTGATCGCTTTGATTTGTTCGTTTGCATCAGTGAAATACGACTTGAAGAAAACCATGAGAACTGTTGCGGCTAGACCAGTTGCAAAGCCTTTGCAGAGCTCCTCGAAATCCAAGCTGAAATGAGCCAGTATCTACAGATTCCGTCACAGTGAGTGCTTTATCTTCCAGCCGTTCTCCTTCATTGGTGTTTCTACCATGCTGCTGCATCTCCTCGTATGTATTTGTTCTCCAAGAAGTCGGTTCAAACCCTTCGATGAAAAGGCAAACTGCAGATGGAAAAGACAACCCTAAGCCTGCATGTGAAAGGGCGAAACAAGTATGTGGAAAAAATTTCCAATGTCTAATCAGCACAAGTAGTTACCTTGTTGTATTAGGTATTGAACATGGTTGAAAATTAATCGATTTTGGTGTACCAATATTGGAATGATGGTAGATTTTTCTTTTAGGTCTTTTCTTTAATTTTTCTTTTTCAAGGATTCGCCTTTGTGTTTTTTTTTTATCATGGTAACTTTTTGGTCAGTATCGGGTGAACTTTTGTATCTGCTTGCTTGTGCTGAGTGAAAGCCTGTTCAACCCATGATGCAGCTAAAGGAAGTTGAACTAAGCTAACCTTCATGACGAATGCTTGGTTCAACATTGTCTCCTAATACCTGAATTCAATTGTAGATTCACATTTGGTCGAGCTGTTAGCTCCTGTATCAGCAATATTAAGCAGGAAACCTGTTGCTTCATATGCTGAGTGTTGAACTGCTGATAAAGCACTGAAGTTTATGCTCTGTAGACATGAAGCTGATCATGCCTCGGCACGCATGAGCTTCAGTTAACTTCACCAGGAGGCTTGAGAGATATGATGCTTGATCCCAGGACGTGATCCTGAAATGCATATACAACAGAGAGAGCTTTCCGTTTATTTTTATTTTTTCCTATGTCAGATGTAATTTAGATCCTCATCATCTATGTTTTATCCTATGATCTTTCTTTTTTTCTTAATTATGATTAAGATTGATCAAGAAAGACACTCTTCACTTGATGTATAAAATTATAAATTGAGTGAATGAGTTCCAAGCAGCATACCTACTAGAAAAAGAGCGACTGTCAAGCATTCTTGAATCCTAGCGTAATCTAGTGGCTAATGGTGATATTTCATGGAATATGAAGGTACATAGTGATCCTATGCTCGATGATTTGGTTGGTTCTCGGTAATTGTAGTCCCATCTGCTACTCAAGCGATTACCACCGATGTGATTTTTTTTCCTTTTTTCTCTTGGATATGTTGTTTCTCTTGAAAATTTACTTGTAACAACCAACTTCTCCTGAAGTATACCTTGGAGATTACACCTGTATCAGAGCATCAATCACAACACTGGTTGCTGGTTGCTGGTTGCTGGACGGCAGCATCACACAATCCTGTGAGTCACTAATCTTGTCGTGAGAAGTATCTCGTGTTAAAATCCATTTCTCTTCCTCACTAATCTTGTTAAAAGAACCCACCAACCATCAACATCGATCAATACAAAACAAAAACCAGCATCAACTATTCAATCCCAGGTTCTATTCAACTGTGGTCTTGTCAAATGAAGCTAAAATCTGCCAGCACCTACCTGAAACTCTTGTCAATTTCCGAATGATGGCAAGAGTAGAGAAAGCAAGACCAAGGAAGCACAAAGCACAGAAATGTCATACAAGTAGAAAGCTTTGTAACATCCTGTTCAAACATAGATAGCGCAGACGTTTAAGTGGTGTTGAAACATGAATGTCAAGCCTCAAGAAGCACCCTACCACCGCTGAACAGTACAGTGTAATCCATCTTATCAGGCTAAGGAGCAAGCAAATACAGCACATACACATCAAAGTTCGACAATCAATCCCAACAAGAAAAGACGGATGGGCTGGATAATAGTCGGAGAAACTTGAACCAATCAGCATAAGCACTCTTCTCTACCTTTCCCCTGAATCAGGAGAACCATCTCCATACGATACTAATCCTTTCTTTCCCGGAGGACTATCAGATGATGACCTCGAACTCGACCTCGACTGAACTCTGCTTGGTTGCTTTGCTGGGGATCCCCTTGGGGAATGTGATGCTGATGGGCTCCGTCTTCTGCTACGGCTCCTGCTGGGGCTCCGGCTGGCTGAGGACAGGTGCTTCTCAACACGCGGAGAAGGGCGATACCTAGAGGGCTCTGCAGGAGAACGACTACGAACTGGACTACGGTTATATCGGTTGCGGCGATAGGGAGGACTACGCGAAACACTTGGACTCCTCGTTCTGCTTCTTCTAGCTCTGTACCTGCCATGAGGCGATGACAAGAACACAACTCCATCATTACTATAATATGGTCGGAATGAAATGAACATAATAGGAAAAAAAAAGGGACACTCAGCATGACTGGAACGTGATCTTCCAAATCAAGTAAAAAAATTAAACAAATAAGGACCGTGTAAAGAGAATTGGAGTATGTATCTACATGAAAAGTAAAATCTGGCGACTAGCTATGAACAAATTCACTTTTCAATTATGCCGCTGAAAGTATGTAACATGCTTTAGAACTCGCAACAAGGTTTTAAAAAAAAGTATTAGCTTATGAACCTAAATCATTGAGTCCTATTTCGTTTTTACATTTTTAGCTGTAGAAAAAATTACCAAAAACCATCAAATCTATATATAAAAATAATAATATTTATGTATCTACTAACAACCTCTTTTCCATGTTAAACATGACAAACGACAAACCATCTAATAAAAAAAATCTAACTTTTACGAAAAAATTAATATAATATCCTAATCTAATATAAATTTAATCAATGTGATTCTTTCTAACCATAAAATCAAATCTATTCTTATATATATATATATAACCAAACAATAGTAATATCTATGCACACATGTATCATATTAAGAAAAAACTTTTTTTTGGCAACTTATCTCATATAGAAATAACAAAAATTCAAAAATAAAAATATCTATTTGCACATATATCAAATGATCTTAATTTAATAAAAAATCATAAATGAAATTCGCAACATATATCATTATATATATAACAAAAAATAGTAATATATATTTACACATAACAATTAAAAAACCTTTTTCTTTTTTTTTACAAATCGAAAGTTACAACTTATCTATATTTGCAGAAAAAAATATAGTGTCTAATCTATTACATATCAATTACATAAAGACTAAAAATTATATTCCAATTAAAAATTTAAACGAAAAAAAAAAACCCAAATATAAAAATTCAAAACAAAAAAATTATCAAAACAAAAAATAAAAACGTCAAAATATCATATTTTACAAATTAAGAATTATATATGAATCATATTTTAATTGTTGTGTTAGTCAATCAATAGATCAAATATTTTATATGGCACATAAACAATTGTTTTCATTTTACCTAAATACCAAAGATTTTTACTACAAGTTTCTTAACCACTGCCCGGGTTAGTATTCTAGTGATAATAATATCAACCGTACAAGTCTTGCAAATGAATAAAGGCTGTCTATTTAAAAATTGGTCCAAGTTACACAACGGGAACAGTATTTTGTTTTATAAACATCTATGCTGAAACCAAAAACCCACAGAAAAAGGACGAAAAGAAAAGGGGAGAGAGAACGAAAGGGAGAAAGAAACCAAGAGAACAAAAGCATAAGGCAACATGAAAATTAGCGCACTGCGAACAATAACGCTAAAATTAAATTGGTTCATTTGTTAGTATGATTTGTGAAAAAGGCATAATGGTGCACGCCAGCAACACTACAGAATCACAATTTAGGTTTTCATTGAAACAAAAACCAAACCATACACACCAAAAGAAAAATGCCAATAAATATACACCTCATGCACGAGAAAAATGCCAAAATGAATTTCGAAGCACAGGAAAGAAATCGCAAAACTAATAACCACAGCGTGCTTAAAGGTGTAACGAGCAATAAAAAGATTGTTGGCAAAGGGAAATGGCAATTATGTACCTTAAAGGAGATCTTCTAGGGCTCCTATGGCGCCTTGGAGAACGCTCGGAGTACCTCCTGTAGCTTGAATATCTAGATAAATAAAAAAATACAATGTTTTATACCAAGGAAAGAACTAAGAAGAAAAACAGGAACTTGGCAGGTGAATGAAACAAACCTGTTCCTATCATTTCTTCCACCGTAACGGTAACGATCTGGGGAAGGGGTTCTGTATCTTCGTGCATATGAGTATCTGTCACTGAAACCTCTTCCCCTTCGAATACGTTTTGGAGATCCATCATCAGGACTTCTGGACACACTTCTTCCACGGTCAGAAGGTGGTGATCTAGGCCTATTTGCAGGACTACGACTTTTCCTACGATCAGAAGGGGGTGATCTCACACGGCGTACAGGGCTCAAACTTCTTGAGTAACTGCGCCGCCTGCTCCCCCTTGGAGACCAGACTGGACTCCGGCTACCAGCTCTCCTTGATGGTGCCCGACCAGAGCTTCTGCTGATACTTCTTCGAGAGGATCTTACAGGGCTCACACTTCTGCGAGATCCTCTCGCAGGACTTCCACTTCTTCTTGCAGGGCTTCTCCCACTTGATCTTCTTGATGAGGTTTTTGCTGAACTGGGACTGGGGCTTTTTCGAGGCAGTGACCTCAAGGATTCAGAACTGTTGCTCCGCTGTGGCAAGGATCGGCTCCTGCTCAAGCTTTTAGCTAGGCTCCTTACACTGTCACTCCTCCCTGGACTTATGCTAATATTCCTCATTCTTACTGCACCTTGCACAGGGCTTCTAACATCACTGGGACTCCTGCTCAAAAGCCTTTTAGGACTTACACTACGGCTCCTGCTTTCGCTCCTTCCCGGACTAATACTCATGCTCTTAGTCATGGCTCTTTTAGGAGATGCATTTATGCTCCTGCTCATCAACTTTTAATAAAGATACCAGGAAGAACCAGTTAACATAAAGATAGACGTGAGAAGTATGGAATGTGGACCTAAATTTTCCAGGGTGATCAACTACCACATCGAGTTGCCCGTCTTCAATTTTGTCATCTGTATCATCTTTTTCATATCCGTTGTGCAACCGTTCTCCATTTTCTTTTGGAGATTTGGTTATCCCGAGCATATCAGTCTCATCATTTTGTTCATGATGGCTATTACTAACTTCATTCTCCTCCGGCATGGGAAAATTAACTCCAGCAGCTGGAATGATAAAATGAAATAGAGAAATGTATTCACTTCTTCAAACAAAGGGAAAATGATGGCAGCAATTACTTGAAAACAGTCTGAATATTCCAGAGGACCAAAAAAGAGAAGAAAGAAAAGAGGGGGGGGGGGAACTAGGTTAAAAAAAAACATTCACCCCTGAGGATAAGTCCCCCAGATGAAAATACACTACCCTTGGCACAGAGGTTCAAGCCAGTAAGCGACATGGGGGAAAAGACATGACAACATGACATGCAAGGCATCCTAAATGAAGTCACATCTCATCTCTAAAAGCCAGATGGTAAGAAGATATGGAAGCCGCCTGAAAGCTTCAAGATATTATCCTAGCTTCGATGACTATAATACTTATGCAGAACTTCACAACTGACAATGATCAAACCAGAGATTTGCTCGCCTAATGTGAAACAGTAACTGCACTCAAAGAAACAAATAGATAGAAAGGTCTTATAATCATCTGGGATGATGCAAAGGCAATTGGGTATATATTCTAATTGCAAGTATAACTAGCACTTTTTCCTCGTATTCAATCTATCAAGCTGCAAGAGTTGGTTCCAAGGTCAGAAAGTCTTTCACATCACATGTGGCATTTCCAGAAGGTTGCAATATCCCCATGTTTACAGCACACAAGTATTTTAAGATATATTCTAGTCAACTAGTTATAAGGCTGAAAGAGCAGAAAGCCTAGCACTAAGTAGATTAAGAGAAACTTTATGTTGCAAACACACCTGCTATCTGAAGATCATATTTCTGCTTACGATCAGAACCTTTGGCATCACCTTTACCAGCCTCAGAGCTACTATCGCTGGACTCACTCTCAGTGTCGGTATCAGAAGACCTTAAAAAACAGACAGAATGGAAATAGAGTTGTGGTAAGATCAATAACACACTTTAAATGACATTCTACAAGGATTGGAACACTGAAGCACAGCAGAGCTTAATGAAACACCAATGCTAAAATAGAATGATCAATATCATCATTTCCCCATATCAACCTACCTTCTTATTAGAAGCACAAAAAGAACGAGTATTGCCATTAAGGTGAACTGTAAACATCAACCACAAGCAAACAAATCATGCATTTCAAGTCTTATGCAGACTTATACATGTTGAAGTAAATAGAAGAATTTGTAGTTTTGTACACTAAATACCTTACAATTGAGAAAATATGTTCATATCATTGTAGGACTGCATGAGACAAAAGGTCTGCATGCGACTTGAACAGGGACTTACGAAGCTGACTATAAAATGAATATCATACATTTTAAGTCTCAAGCGATTAAAACTCAAAATTCCACTTGGACTCTGTTGAGAAGCCAACCATACCAAAAGAAAATCAAGTTTATGATAGAAGGACCACTATTTCATATGTATCTTATGGTCTCCCATAGCTAAAGCCCACATCGGTATGAAGTGTACATCAGACCATCATAAACAGCCAAACAAAACCACAAATGAACACAATAACACATGGAGGTTGCAAAATTTAAGCTCGCGACGACATACCACAACGTCTACTCTGATAACATGCCGAGAACCAACTCTACAAACTCACTCCAAATAAACAGCCCAAAATAACATACGTATCTAAAAGATTACCGAAAGCAAATGGAGATCCTTTCAATACCTTCTTGATCTACGTTTTGATCTCTTTTCACGTCTTCTACGCTTCTTCTCGTGCCGCCGATCTCGTCTTTTACCTCGTCTGTGTTTACCTCGTTTGGAAGATCTCTTTCTCTTTCTAGGCCTGACATCACTTGAAGAACTTGTATCAGACAACGATGACGAATCCATTTCAGAATCAGTATCAGATTCTGAAGTATCAAGCTCGGAATCTGACGAACTATCAGAATCAGAAGAGTAATATTTTCTCTTCTTTCTTCTTTTCTCTCTTGAAGATTTCTTGTGTCTTCCCTTATGCCGACTTTCAGTATTGGCATCACCAGAAGCATCCTTTCCTAACTTCAACTTGCTGGATCTTTTGTTATCTGCAGGTCAGGGAAGGCCACTTTAACTTCACACGACATAGTGCGGAAACAAATACCTAAATGGTCAAATCATCGGCTATAAACGGAATCAAAGTAACATTAGATACTTACCACTTCCACTATATTCACCAGAGTTGGTAATTTTAACTGTAACAGCTGGCTTCCCCTCTTCATCTCCAGCATCTTCGATTCTCTGCAGAACTTGGTGCCCTTGGACTAGCTTGCCAAAAACAACATTCTTTCTGTAACGCCAAGCATAAGAAGAAATGTCTTAGCAAAGAAGAATGATCTTCAACATCTGAGTTTTACATCACATTATCACAATAGGTCTAATGAGATACCATGAATAGTGGTAACAAATAGAAAAAGAACATTAACACGATCTAGTGAGACACCATGAATAGTAGTAACAAATAGAAAAAGAACATTAACACTGACTCCGAAATTTAGAACACAGCAGTTCAATTGGATAAATACGACGAAATTCTAGGTTCAGGTAGAACTTCAAAAGCATCACAAAGTGCAATACACGAAAAAGAGGAAAATACATCATCCCTTTCTTTTACATTAAAACATGGAAGTTCTCTGTTGCAAAAAAAGACAGGGAGGGAAGAAGAAACCTAAGGCATCAGCAAAGGGAAAGGACAGATAAATAAGCAGTATACATTTTAAAGAATAGCAAAGGGACAGGATAGATAAATAAGCAGCGTACATTTTGGATAGAGAGGAAGAGGGAGAGAGAGGTAGAGGATGGGAGGGAGACTGGCCTGTCGAGACTTGGAGTGGCCTTGAAGGTAAGAGTGAATATAGATCCACGTTCACCCCGGTCCGCGATAGACATGGACAGTAAACCAGGCTCGTCATGCTTTAGCTTGACTGATTCATCTGCGAACATAGGGACTCAAACAGCTTATCTATTCCGCACATCATTTAATAAAGACACCGACACACTTAGAGAAAATGAAGCAGCTCAAAATTGCATCGCAGTATACAACAAACTGTTACAGATCACTCAAACTCTCTTCCCGCAAAGTTCAGATCCTATCTTTCAGAATGGCACAATTATTGGGAGAGCAATAGAAGTGAAAAATTTCCCCCAGCACTGGACAATCATATAAGATAGATGACTCAAGAGGCCAGAAGATGGAATTTGGACGCATTAACACATGAAGACCATCCTCGACAACAGCTAGTAAGAGTAACGTTTTCAAGGTTCTAAATGGCCAGCTAAAATGCTAGGGAAGGAGGGGGGGGGGTTACGGCAGAATTACCAATTTCAAGACAGCACATAGTGGTGATCTGAAACACCAAAGCTACATTCTGAAGCCAATAATACTTAATTAGTGCTAACCAGTCAATCTCAATTTCAATAACAGAACTGGAAATTTCTCATAAAACATAAAATCATCTGGGAAGATGAGGATTAAACATCATTTTTTTCATTTGGCCTTCAAATTTGAAACTTGCACACTCGTGCATTCACTAGATAGGCACCTCCAAGATGTCAACATAAAAGGTCGACATGTTCACTCTTCCATGATAATATGAAGAGTGATTCAGGACCTCAACATTCAACTATTGGGCAGATGATCATAACAAAATGAGCATCAGCAAGTCAAGCAGAAAACCAACCAAGAGGAGTTCAATATTCCACAGTAATTAGAAAGTCAGATGAAGGTTTTTTCATTGTTCTACCTGGAAAGTTATCTCCATATATACTTTCTCCAGCAGCGCCTGCAGATATCAACATCATCAATGATTTATTCATGCCAAAATGTCGAACACATGAGTATTACATAGCATAAGTACACATGATCAAGAACCTAAAAAGTTGAAGAATCAGAACACATGGTGTGAGTATTTCTAGTCTTTCGTTTCCCAATGACTCAGGCAAACATGATTTGCACTCATAAGATAAGAGATAAGGTAAAAGACAAGTCTTTCTGTACATCAAGAAAGTATTATTGCATTATCACCAACAGAACAAAACAATTAATGAGCATGTTCTCTGGTATCGCACTAAAGAGTATGAAGAGCGGTCATAACACATGTCCAAGTCAATGTAGATTCAACGGAAAACAATTCCATCAAACACGTGTCGACAACTATGCTCACAGTTAAGATTGTATGGATAGGTTGGAACATGATACCCTTCAACCACCAAAAACTGAGTGCCTTACATGCTGGTATAAAAAGACATTGGTGGTGCACATTGCATTGCTTACGTTCAACTTCATTACCATATCGAAGTGGTTCTAGCAACTTAAGTGACATTAAATCTAGAAGGAGGAACTTCAATGCGTACCCTCTTGCCGTAGAAAGTCACCACCCTGGAAAATAAAACCATGAATTAGTAAAATATCCAGAATAAAATAACCTAACTAAAAAAATTCAATTGCATGTAGGAAAAGCTAATGAGCGTTGTGCATAGATTGATCTGGCAAATACAACCTTAAAACTACATCATTAGAAAACCAGGCGTGACCATCAGGCGCATATCCTACAGCAGAAACAAGGATAACCGAACCGATGAAAGAGGAAAAGATTATAGCTCAAAGTTATCCAGAACTCTATTCCCGTGGAGATTAATCATTTCAGAAGCACCTAATAGAAGAAGTTCCTATATGAGATTTAGAACGCACCTGAGCAAAGGATCCCTTCAGTATCCGGTGGAAAAAGGTCCCCTTGTAATGTAAGGGCTTACTTAACTTGGGCCCAATTCCCATTTCTCCTGAGAAATGACATATCACATAAAGCATTTCATTATCATAGAAGGCAACATCCATTTACAAAAAGAAAGAAAGATAATACCACTCAAGTCATGTAAACACATAGTTACAAAACAGTATGATAATAACATTGGAGTAGCCACTGCTGACTATAACATGATATTCAATAGAAAAGTAATTTACCAGTACACAGTGTGCGGAAGTTTTCAGCAGTCTTTGGAGACACATCACTGAAGAGCTGCAAGATGAAAAGTTCTTACTCAACAATAAAAAGGGTATACAACTACGCCACAATAACGGTAAGGGAACTCGCAGGTTCTGTGAATCCCATCATCCTGTGCTCAATGCAAACAAAGAAAAAAATACATTCATCAAAACGATATGAGTAAACCAAATACTACCTCGAAAACCATTCTCTCAGATGGATCCCCATCAATACAGACATCCATAAAAACCAATGGGTTCTTCTTCTTTGCCATTATATCTTCTTTTCAATGGAGAGTATCAGGCCAGCATTAATAAGCCACCTGCACCCGCAAAAAACAACAGTACTTAAAAGAAGTCCCATTACCTTTACAGAGTAAACTTGACAGGCAACAAGATAAACTCTACTTTTCCTAATTTATCATCTTTTAATCACTAGTACAAGAATAAACCATCCATGTAGTACTCAAAAACAGGGGTTCCAAAATTTTGACATTGGACTATTAACTTAATAGTCAATACACATCAGCACTTTGTTTTTTTTTTTACTTTAAAGGAAATCTCGAAGGATTTTCCTTTGGTCAACCGAATAGCCCGCAAACCCGGAGGACCTTTTAAACCAGCTTTCGCTGACGGGCTCACCATCACAAAACAACTTATCACCCATCAGCACTTCGTTTGTGCTTATCAGCAACCACTAAATTAGCTCATCGTTAATAGTATAACTGTCAATGGGCACCACAGACCTGTACAAAATACTGACCATTAAGCTCCGCAAAAACTAACCCACAAAGTCCAAACTCGATACTAATTACAATATCGCTTTTTTTTAAAGCACATTATCTAAAACAGAAGCCTTATGTCAAGGTACAGAATCCAAGACCCTGCTCATCTTGACTATAAGAACTAAGAATGCGGAGAAGAAAAAAAAAACAAACCAATCTTGCTCTTCTATAATGTTTTATTTTGATAAGGGGTGAGCTATCCACAAAATCACTTGCACACCGAGGATTTCAATCGTGTCGACCAATAACCAAGGATTTCAATTTGTGAGATCTAAAGTAAATCCAAAATATCATAGTAACACATTAAAAATTAAAATCAAGAACGATATATTGGGAAAATTAAATCATCCTTCCACCCTCTATAACAATCAATAGTTTGTGGAATAGAAGATTTTAAGAAAAAGATAGTCCTGAATTCACCAACATTGCCAGAGAGTACATATTGGATCAACAACATAAGACAAACCTCATGAATCTTACATCTTAAAAGGTGCCCACAACACATTCTACAACGCACAAATACATATCAAAATGTAGCCATCATGTTCTGATTAAGCTCCATCTTGATCAACCAGACTACCACTATCAAGTATCAACACACACACAAAGAAAAGTTTGCACAAGAACCCATAAAAGAGCTCATAGAAGACTCCCTTCAGAACTTGCCAAGTGCTACAACAAACACAAACCCACTTTGCATTACAACAACAGGACGACAATCATCAAAAGCAAGAATCAAAAACTGTACACCAAAAGCACTGCCTATCCTGCATGCCAAACAAACATTTCCGAAAACAAAACTCACAATTATTTCCACCTCGACCAACAGCAACAACACTAATACAACAATGAACACCACACCCCAACGAATCCAACAAAAACTCCAAACCAGACCCTAACCCTCAGAAATCGCAACAACCTCACCAAACCAATCACACATATCAATAGCACCGTACCGAGTCCTGAATCAACGAATCCACAAACCAATCCACTCAATTCGCACGAAACTGAATCCACAAGAAACTATTTTTCATCTGTGTAACAGGAAACGCAATCGGGGATCGAGGGCTGAGGGATTGTGTCCGAGCGAGAGAGACGAAGAAGAGTTAGAATGGAGCTTACGAGGGCGGTGAGACGGCTGTGGCGGGGAGATGACGGCGGTGGCGGCAGCGGCAGCGGCGATGAGAGCGAGGTGGCGAGAATCGGCGGTGGGAATGGGTTAGGTGAGTGAGGAAGAGCAGACAGTGGAGAGGAAAAACCTAGCTATGAGTCTGACCCGGATCAGTTGTGTCAAAAGCAGGTGCTAATTAGCATGGCATGAGATGGTCCGTATAAATTATGTGTCAATTATTCTTTTCGATCTTTAATCAAAACATTCGATATAAAAATTTATATAAATATTAAATTTATATGAATTTTGGTAAAAAATAAATAAATATTGTTTTAATGATAATAGAATTTACTGCACCAATTATGGAAGAAATTAATAAATATACTGTAACAGATAAGATTAATTTGATATTTTTTTATATTAAAAAGTTATCAAAAATGAAAACGTTTCATTTATTTTAGAACTGATAAAAAAAAAAACGTTTCAATTAACTTGAGACAAATGGAGTATTTTGAAAATTCAAATGGATATCAGTTTAGGATCGTAAATGTGTCGAGTCAAACAGTGTCGAATATGATTTGAGTTTGGCTCGTATAACATTTTGTTAGGTTTGAATTTGGATTCAAACTCGATTTTAGTCTAATTGAATCTAACCTGTCAAGTTTGAGTCATAAATAGTTGGGTTCGAACTCGATTTATATATTCATTCGAACCA
The DNA here is from genome assembly GCA_001925005.1 of Drosera capensis. Lineage (NCBI taxonomy): Eukaryota > Viridiplantae > Streptophyta > Magnoliopsida > Caryophyllales > Droseraceae > Drosera > Drosera capensis. The sequence goes on from LIEC01007627.1 coordinate 17,702, forward strand.
AGTCGAACTCAAACCGAGCCAAACCTTCTATGAACAAATATCAATATGTTTAGAATTTAAGTTTAAAAATCAATATCGAAATCCAAATTACTATATAAAAACTTAAATTGATAAAATTGACACATAAATAATATGTCAATTGACCTTAAATTTGAAAAATCATTTTATTTGGACACTTAATCATCAAATTATAGTTATATATATAAAGATATGATAATTTTTTAGAAAAAAAACTATTAGAGTTTTAATGGCTCTTGAATATTATGTATTTATTTATGAAAAATAAATTATATATGTGTACATATAAATACGAGTCTTAAACAAGCTATAGTCTAACCGATTCGATGAGTTTAAAAATGAGTCTGCTCGTAAGTCTATCAAGCCAAGTCATAGGTGATTCAAATTTAACTCATTTAATTTTACGAACCTAAAAATAAGCTTAAATTGGACTCACAAACTTCATAAATGATACTCGAGTCGAGGTTTTTATTGAGTCAAGCCAAATAAATAGGTTCACGAAGTGGTTCGACTCATTTACAACCCTAGATATCAAGTTGAAATTTTATTTTTAAGGAAATTTTGAAAGAGGTGTATTATCAAGAAAATTCTATTTTTATTATCAATTGATGATCTAACAAGAAAATAATAAAAAGATTAGAACTAAAACAAGTTGCAAAGGAAGGAACATGAAACAATTATATTACTCTCTTCAGTTGGTATACATTGGTACATAATCTTGGGTATACCACCAGAAACTTACAACCATGTCTATATGAAAAACAAGTTACAAACCCTTAATATTCCATACATTAAGAAGCACTTGCTACATTAGTGGTTATAGAATATGAAGAGATACAAGTTATAAGAGAACTTATTATCAACTAGGCTATGAAATATGAAAGGTGAACATCCACCTTTATGACCATATTCATACCACTATTTTTTGATGTTCATTCTTCAAATTATGTATATATGATCCGTCCCATTAAAAATCTTTTCAAGAAAACCCAATGGGAAAAAAACTTGATTAAGGAAAAAAGAATACATTAAGTATAAGCTTCCACGTGATATGAGCAACACGAAAACTTCATCCTCATATAGCAATGTAGAGCTTCCTTAAATCTCGAGAAGATTACATCCTTCGATCTTGTGAAGATTATCTTCTTGATCATGTTAGAACTTTGATCATATTCATTTACAACTTGAAGCAATTTTGTGTAGATTTCATAATTTTCACGCATCACTTGCACCTTATATCATCCCATTAAATATTATTGCATTATGTTCATGTCTCATTAAAACCTCAATAAAAACCCAATAGGAAAAAAATCGATTTGAGGAAAAAAATACATGACATATGCTATCCAAGCATTGCACTAGCCTGCCTTGCTAAAATCTTTAGTCAGGAAAAAACCCTCTAGGGACAAAAACCTCAACAAAGAAAAAAAAGTACAGCTTATAAATAAATAAAAAATCGTTCCCCTCGTAAGATAAGCTTGAGTTTAGGGAATATAGTGAACAATACTCCAGGATTGTCGTTAGAGTGAATTTGATGGATTTTTGTTTCACCTTTCTCAAGATATAATGGGTTAAATATTAGTCTAGTGAAACATATAACGTCCATCACACATGTGCAATGCAATCCAATTTTGTATTTCAATTGGGACACAATAAACGAAAGATCCTCGACCTTCAGGTAAAGACATTCTTGATCAAAATATTCTATTTTCAATTCCTCATTTAGGAATGAAGAGTTTTTCTTAATAATGCTCTCTTGTATATCCAAAATGATTCGGATTATTATTCATTACATGATATACAGTCTTATCGTCCATTTAATAAACTTTAATCTTACTGTCATTTTGATATAACAATGAAACATTATATCATAAACTGGAAATTTCATTATCATATTAAATTTCGGGTCTCTACATAAATCCATAGGCAATTAGCATCGCTTTGTATATAACCACCTCATTATTTTGTGTTTTTTCACAAACACATATCTATATTTAAACAGGATATAGTATTTTAGTGTTCGAATTAAAGACCTAAAAACACGTATTTATATGCGAGTTAATACTATGTCTTTATTGTTTTCTCTGTTTATCTCAATCCCAGTGCTTCCAGCACTATAATATGTATTTTAGAGATAAATATCTCATGAGATAACGCGTGTATTAGAGAAAATAAATGAGTCAAGATAACATTATCAAATCATCTCTCTTTCCTATATAAATTAAACACATGTACCAAATCCTCACGGTTTCTCATAACAAATGATTTGGTATCTCCGAATCTCGGAATTATAATATAAGAAGTAGGTGCATTCATCCTAATTCACTTCACATAAGCACATTGGTTGACTATATTTATCAAGCACTTTTAATTTTGTGGATCATTTTCATAACTCATTCAAACATCCGCAATCAATATCCAATCTCAAATGGATATCTATCTTTGATAGTGCTATTTCACCGAGAATATAGTTACCTCAATTTCTTATGACAATTACTTGCTTAAATTATACAAGCCATTTATCTTCAGAACTTCAGGTTTAGACATCTTTGTACATCGATCCATATACTATAGTTTTCCTTTTAGGAGATTTCTCGACATTCAAATCAATTCAAAAATCATATTCCCTCCATAATGTCAAGAAATATGTTTTCTTTTGATTCACATTTTAAGGTGGAGATCAATCAGTCATTCGAGGCTTTATATACACATATTAGTGTAACGAGTCTCAAACTTCTAAGTAAAAAATTTTGTCTCCTATAATGCTCACATTATAATTAGAGGTGGTTTTAACATATATGACACAACCACAATTTTACAGATAATAAATCTCATGTTTATATCCATGTACAAGTTTTATATGAAGGAGTCACGTTTCCACATGGACGTTTCAAGATTTGTTTCAAGATTTGGCTATCGGTTATGATTATTGTGCCTCATAAGTTGTTGGTCGACTTTCACTATGAAAAGTCGATACTTATAATTATTTAGACACTTAACATTTATAATTATAAGTCGATACTTATAATTATTTTATAAGTATAAGTATTTATACTTATAAAATTTGAATACACCATTCATATGCATGATGCTTCAAGCTCATATCATTGATCATTCAATAGTCATCATGGGCCTTATATTTAAACATCTAAACAATGTCAAACCAAAGTCTTCACGTTTGGCATTATAAACTGATGGGATATTATCTAGTGAAAATATCATCCCATAAATATACTCCGTATGTTTAGCATGACCTTTAAAACTAATAGGTTATGCTATCCCATTAACGTTTAATGTTCGTATAATATTAATGGCATAACTCATAAATGTATGCTCATTCAGATCATGCACCATTTGATCATGTCCATAATATAAGCGGCCTGAGGGTCAATTTCAAGATACGACGACCATCACAACAAAGTGTAAGTTATGTCGGAGGACATCAACATGATAAGATACTTCTGGATCTTGTTTTTATTCCCTTGATCTTTCCATAGATCAATTCAATCGTTATTATTTCTGATTATATGAATACCTCATCTTGTGGTTTTATCTTCATGATATCCTTTAATTTGTGCATAAGGTATAATATAGTTTCATCATAAGTTAGTTTTGTTGAAACACCTCATCATACTATTTCTTGAGTACAACACTATTGATAGAAAAGAATTATCTTTGTTCAACACTTCAAATCTATGAACTTCGGGCCACAGAATTTTCCACCTCTTTCTTAGATAAAGAGTGTATTTGTACAAGAGGTACTAAATTACAATATACTCAATAAACAAACGTATCTTTAAATACATTCACCTTCTTCTTTCATCATATTTGGTGATTTCGATGCTTCTCGACCTTTTTCATAGGCTCTCGATTGGTTGCTCTGATTCTATGATAAAAGCAATGCTTTTAAACATTGTAAACTCTGGGCCATGAATCGGGAGCCAATTTAATCATCCATGTGTGCAGGGTGTAATCGCTTCATCACGAATGATCTGTTTTGTCTACATAGCTACACAAAGCAATTATAAAACTTGTTCGTAACCCATCTATTAATTGGCCAATGAACCACATAAAAAAAGTTAGAAACAATGAAATTAAATGTAATAGGAAATAAGTAACAAAGTTAAACAAACTTGTATAAAAAACGGATCACAATATATGTACGCATCAACGAAGTTCATCACTTCATCATGAAGCACAAAAACATTCCGTCTCCATGTAACATTGAAGAGCTTTGTTTAAAGATAATGCTCGAGATAGATATGTAGAGGAGATGATCATGACGACGTATATTGGATCAAAACCCTATGAAATTGATGATAAGCAAAACAGCTTCTGAGAAATCACTAAGCCAACAAACGTTCTCATCCAAAGTACAGATTTGGGAATCAGCAGAGCGCAGATATACTGATTTGAAACTTCAAGTCACAAGGGTAGACTAAGACAGCAAAGTGGGTTTCAAAATACACAGAATGGACCAAGTCTTGTGATCAGAATAAAAGACTCACTAATGAAGGCAAATTGTTCTTTTGTCAAGCAGAATAGCAGAGCTCGATACAAGACACAAATCATGTGTCACGGTGACAGTTTAAACAGGATGGATTAATCTTAGGCCATTTTTAGGAGCATTGGAAGTTGGCTTTTGGACACTTCTCTATGAAAATCGATGACTAGGATTATTTCGAAGTACAAAAGGACAACACCTGATGAATGAGCCTAGCTTATAAATTAAGGATGTCAGCAGAGTTTCAGTAGTTATTTCTCATTGAAAAATACACAAGTTCTAACCTTATTGTGATACAAGAGAGATCAAGGTAGTTGAACAAGTGTTGCATCAAACAATCTCAGAGGCTCATAAATACTTGGAGAAGGTGTCCTGTTGAAGGCTAACTAATTTGGTGAAGAAATCAAGAGAGCTCTAGGGAATAGTTAAAGGAAGGTGTCTAGTGTGTAGACTGCGCCAATTATGTATCATGTAAGAAGGTTAAGGGTGAACAAAAGACCCCAAATATAGTGAAAAACCCTTAGTCGGTTATACTGACCTCTAAGGAAGAGTGCACTTATGCTTTAGAATTCAAGTGAACTATATTGTCAGAACCATTATAAATCTTGTGTGCATTTACATTTCTTGCACTCATTTTTTCTATTAATAGTTCTTATATAGGAAAACCAGGATAAAATCATAAGCAAAAGTATCACATAGTTAAAAGAAATAACTTTCTCTACTCAATAGAGCAATCAGTCTACGGAGACAGCAGAGTCATTTCACCACTGACTGACAATAGAGTGAAACAAAATACTCTTGAAACGAAGAACAATTTGATAAGCCAATTCAACCCCCCCTTCTCTCTCCCTCCTCAACTCCTAGGCTTATTGTTTACGACGCAGTATAACGCGACTTAAAGTAAGTGTACGCCTCGTTTATAAGTAATAAAGTGAGTATAAGAGTTATCTTCCCATAAAGACTTAGCTCTAGTGATCAAAGTGTTAATAGTATTCCTTGCGTTAAACAACCTAGATGTAACCGTGTCGTTATGAAAAACTAATGTTGTAACTAAACTAAAAGACTAAGGATCAAAACACACAACGATGGAAAAAATGAGGTTTTTATATAGGATGACATAGAGTCGTGTCTTCACTTTTTGATTGATCTACTCACTACGTTGTCTATCTAGTGGTTCATGAATCGTGGTTATAGATTGGATTTCCTAATTTGTAACCTATACCCTTTTGAGCCCTAGACAACGTTCAACCAAGCGTCTTCTTTAACACCTCTCAGTGAGAGGCTCGCGTGTTCGAAAGCATGAAGCTTGTAGGTTTCCTAAGGTAATCTCACACGTCACATAAGCGATCTCTTGATCTCGCGTTCAACGTGTGGATATGTGGCTAGGTTTCGACATGAAACTATCCTCTCAGAGTCAAAACATGTCATAGATCACATAACGAGTGATTAAATCATTAAAGTATTAAGCGCAATCACAAACCATAACAAAGAAACAATAAAAAAAAAACTAGATTAATGACTCAAAGTGATATTGATATAATCATCCAACTACATCATAACCTTAACGAGAGGTTTAGCTTATGATTCGATTAACAAGACAATACATCAAACACATGACATTTATAACCCATTAGTCCAACTTATTATCAAGTAGGTTATGGAATATGAAAGATGAACATCCACCTTTATGACCATATTCATTATAATTCTCATAATAGTATCGACGAAATTTTGAGGTTGTCGGCATGATGCCATCTTATGGAATAAGACGAGCAACAAATAACACGCTATGTGGACAAGTTACTATACATAATCCATAATCCAAAATAAAGTAGCAATACAATGAGTCTTTGCAATGAAAGAAGCCTAACATCTCACCTTGCGAGCACAACACCACTTACAAAGGTAGTCAATGAGTCACGGGAACTATACGTAAGAGTCAAGAGTTCAGAGCATTCAAGCAAGTAGTCAACGACGTTGACAATAGAAGGACCAAAGACGACACAAACTATACCAGAAAAGCTCGACAAATAACCGATATGTCGTTTTCCGGGGCTCGAAGTGCTATTGGTGTGGGGAACCAGATCATGTCTCCAATACATGTCCAAAGCGAAAAAATTTAGCCCGCAAACCTGAAGGACCTTTTAAATCAGATTTCTCTGACTGGTTCACTACCACAAAGTAATTCCGCACTCAACAGGTTTGGATCCCTTGACATCTCCTTTTCTTGAAGGAGATGGTTGAGCGACTTAACATGTGGAATGGGGAGTCTGTTGTTTGTGTCATGCAAAAACTACGTTTGACACCACAACAGCTAGAGTTATCACAAAAAGGATAAATCTTCAAACCAAATATTCCATAAATGGTAAGATATGCTAGATTTTACATGGACATATTTTGCATACGCATATTAAATATTTTGAAGACGTATTAGATATTCATCAATTTAATATGATTTTCAATTTGACGTACTACTTTTTTCATAAGCGCATAGATTGTTTCATAGCATACTTGATATTTTTTTTATAGACGTACTAGATTTTTCATGAATCTGCAAGACCTTCTTCTTCATCGATTTGCACGCATAAGTTATATAAAATCAATCAATAACACACCAAGTCATCACCATAAGCATTTTTATTCTTCAAGAATCGATCTATTATGATTACAATCATCAAAAATAAATATGAATTAAGGAAACCATTATTTGTTACACGAAATCGAAATGGTGCACTTAAAGAGCACATTCTCTCCTCAAATCCCCAACCTCCTTCTCATCCCCTCCCTTCCAATTCTACCTATAACTCAACTTGATCACATCCCCCATATACGTCTACACCTCCACCGACATAACCTCCAAATCCTCCTCTCCGCCTCTATTCTCCCTCGACGGCTTACCCCCGAGCTTAAATCGCACGGGGAAGTCGTCAAAATCACTCAAGAAGACGATGGAATGGAGCGGAAGAATCGACGTCGCCATCGACATCTCCGGAGAGTGAAATTGAGAGAGAAAAGTCGAGAGAGATGGGAAGGGAGGGGGGAGAGAGAGAGAAGGAGAGGGAAAGGGAGAGGACGGGAAGATCATTTGACTAGTTAAGGGGAAATAATTGGAATTAAAAACCAACTGATATTTTTTGAAAATTTTTTCTTAATTATTCAGCCAATTAATAGGTTTGATTTCAATCCTTCTTATTTAAATCAAAACCAAGTTGATTATCTCTTTCCATTCCAAATTATTTATTATAATTTTATTTTTATTTTTTGAGATTGTCAAAATTAGATACTAACTTGAAAATTTTGAGTCATAATTTACTCGGTGATAATGAAAACATGGGTCGAATCATAGTTTAAACATTCGAACCATAGTTTTGAGCCTCAGACTGGACATCAACCCGCTTAAGGTCTTCGATCAATTGATCATTGGTTAAACCGGTTGAACTATTGATTTGACCGTTTTGATATTATTTTTTTAATTTAATATTCACATATTATTTTTTTATGAAAATACAAATTATGAGTCTTATATAAGTAAAAAAAGTTTATATAAGTTTTATGTAAAAAAAATTAAGTTTCCTAAATAATTCTATCAATAATTTTTTCATAGGATTGGATCGGTTCAAGCATTCGAGTTTATTTGATTTTGATCGATTTGGACTGGATCAATTTGACTGGATCAATTGTGGATCCATTTTTTTATCGAGCTGACCCGATCACGATACCAATTGGTTGAATCGACCGTCTCGTTCGGGTTCCTATAGTTATGGGTCGAACTAAAACTACCAATGTACCAATGCTTTGAGAATATTCTTGCAGTTTATTTATTGATTTATCCATCCCAAATGGGCCTCACTTTTAAGCATCATATGTGGCTATATCAATTCCATTTGTGATGGCAAATGACCACGTCAACTTAGAAAATAGATATAACTATGTATAATATCAATATATATATTATAAATCCATAAATCTTACTTGCATTTCATGATATGCAATTAATGAGAAATCATGGGATATTTTCGTAATTTTTTTATTTTATATGGTTATTTTGGATATTTCATTTAACATTTAATTAAGAGATTAATGTAAAAATAAAACAACACATTTAGTATCACATTAAACCATCGGTACATTCAATTTCCCATGGTGTAACTGATCCCTGGTTTATTTGGTCACAGTATTTGGGAAGCTGCAGTGGCAGGTTGTGTTGTATTAACAGGAGGGAATTCCTGAACGTAAAAACCATTTCATAAGAAAGAACAGAAATCGTAGAAATCACTCATCCCCTCTCCCTTCTCCCTCGCTCCACACCCAAATCGCACCAACAACGTCGCACTTCGGTTGCTCGGGTCCATCGGACATCACCGACACATACTCGCTTCTCATCCTCAACATCAACTTCCGTACAATCCCCGTTTCCCCTTCTTCTCATCGCAATCCCCAAATCCCTCTAATTTGGTTTCGCTGATTTTTAGGGTTTGGTTTCGATGTGCGCTGTGCAGATACAATTGTTGCTGATTTGTATCCGTTGTTCGATAAGTACGGGAAGGTCGTCGATGTCTTCATTCATCGTGACCGCAAGTTTGGCGGGTTTTGAGAATTTGTATCGGTTTAGAGGTTTGGGGTTGGGTGAATTTGAATGTATTTTTGTTGAATTGATGACAGCACAGGAGAATTGAGAGGATTTTTTCTTTCGTGAGGTACAAGTATCGGGATGAGGCTAAGAAGGCTGTCGATAATCCCAACGGTAACTGTTATTTTGTTGTTTATTTAAGTGTCTGTTTGCTGTTTTTTGTTTTTTTGTGGTGGTTTCACTGCTTGATTTATGATTCTTATTTCTTAAAGGGATAAAACGTATACAAAAAACAAAATGCAAAAAATATAAAAAAAAATTAAAATTAAAGCCCTAATATAAAATTCAGATGAATTTGCCTATAATCACTGTATGTCTTATGTTAGCAATTTGGTGACTTTGAAGGAGATGCCAATCAGATGCTAGACAAGGACTGTTGTCACGGTAATGCAATATACACTGGGATATTCCTATTGAACTTTTTACGGTGTAATGTACATTTTATATATATTTAGGTTAGTTAGCGACAAAGTTCATATAATTGTAATTTTAGACGACTCGCAGCTTTTGATTCATGTGCATCAGGATTAAGGCAAAGTCACTAGGCATGTTTATCAGCCAAATATTGTCCACTGTTGCCACCTCCAATTCCACGATTGTTGCAGCTTTTAGTTTAGATGGAAAGACACTCGCTTCGACTCGGTGAGTATTGGTTGATTTGGATTGTTTAATCATTATTCAGGTTGTAAGATTAATTTTCCAAACCGTTGGAAAAAGTGTGGTATTGTAATGCTCCACAAAGCTTTTTAATCTTCCGAAAAGAGCAGCCACAAAAAATGATCATATAGGACGATTGCATTAGCTTATGCTTCCTGTTCAGCATTAGTTTGGTGTATACAACTGCCTTCAGATATAATGGAATCAGCTTCTTGGATGATAACTCGGTTTTTAGTTCTTACAAGTTTTAATGAATTTTACCTCTGCATCATCTTGTGCGCTGCTTTTATCTTGTTCATCTTTTTGCAGTCGACACTCTAGCGTATAAATGAAGTATAAGCTATAGAATGCAGCCCTGCAGCTGTGATATGGTCGATATGGATATTTAGCACTAAATTAGCTTTCGCTTAAAAGAGGTGGAAGTTTGATTTAGTAGTTCTTTCTTCATGATGTTTTTTTTATTGGATTTCTGCCAAATCATTTTTCTCCTCGAAGTTCATTGTTTGGAGATTTAAAATGGCTATACACAAATATTTCAACTGATTATTATAGGCATAGGTTAGTTTTTGCATTGTAATGACATTCAATTTCCAACAGCTTATTTCGGATCAGATTCGAAATTATTTGAACTCTATTCAATAATATTGTCTCAGTAACAAGAAAGAACCAACTAAGAGGGCCTGATCCAAATCCTTGAGGAACGACCATTCAAATATTATGAGGTGATTAAGTATGACAGATTTAATAAGGGTTTTGAAAAGAAAAATGAGGATGTTACTCACACGTCCGAGGATGGTAGCCCATCAATGCTTGATCTTGATATCTTGCTTGATTGATTTTCAGGTACTCTTTAAGGGAATGAGTTTTTGAGGTTTGTTTTATTTTTTCGAAAACTATGTGGTGACGCCTAATTTTTCCCTATAGGTCATAACTCACATGTTAGAGAATTTGTTTGTTTCATTATTGTTATGTTTCGTGAATTTAGAATTTTTTTCTGTTAAGCTGCATTTTCTTTATATTGGAATGATCCATATGTTTATGATGACAAGATTGCTCTGAGCTCATTCCTATGTTCTCTTTTTTCTTGGAGTCCTTCTTTCGTTAATGATGTCTGACAATGCGATATCTTTTCTAAGGAGATAATTTGTATTTTTTTTTTGTTACAAGTTTTTAATATCCAGCTGAAGTTTTTTTTTTTCATGCATCTAATTATGTTTCATTTCTTGGATTTTGAAATTGATTTTCGAGGAATTGAAGTTGTTATGAGGAAGTTACACTGGTGATCATTGGCTTAGCTTTGTGGAGTTTGTTTCATGCCATTGAGCTCTTCTTAACTTTGATGTTGCACTGTTTATTTTGTAATATATCATTTTAATCATGTTTTGTTTTGAGAAGTAGGTATGGTATTGAACCATGTGAGGATCTTTGTTTGTACTCATTTGAATTGTCTAGTATGTATAAAAGAATATTTTGTTCATTGCTTGCTTTTAAGAGTTTAGACTTCTTGATCTTCGAAAATTTGAAATGGAAGCTTATATGTTGTGACATCCTTTTGTGTTTAGTGTTATCATGAATCTTTTATATTCACTCTTCTATGCAGTACATATCTAGGTTATCAATATTTTGCACTATGATCTCTGTTCTGTATAGATAAAACCAACACTTCTTTTGTTTTTATCCATGTCAACGCTTTTTTTATTTTGTACATATGTTGAATATAAATTATACTATCAAGTTTCTAATATCTTGGAAAAAAAAAGGGCGGCGCAACGCAACACACGGATTATAAACTAAATTATTTTCAAAATAGAAAAGATCATCTATCATTGTCTTTTATTTTTTCATTCTTTTATTCTAAAATGACACTCCCTTTGTCTATAATATTTATAATCGTTTAATCCGATACAAAAATTTATACATATGTTGAATTTTTGTAAAATTCAATAAAAATAAATATTTTTTAAAGATAGTGATTTTTTTTAAAATTAAATATTGAGTAAAAGAGAAAAGATTATAAGTAAATTAAAACGATAAAAAACATAAAAAAACTAAATGTATTATGGAATGAAAGAAGTAATATAATCATGTATAAAGACAGTTGGCATTTGCACGAGTATGCAAATGTTGCAGCCTTGCAACCATTGAGCCAAACGATACCGCCTTTCCCAAAGCAAATAACACAAAACTTGGAAAACTCAGCATTATCGTCTGAACCAATAAGTTCCGAGGGGTGTTAATCACCTTCCAATAGTGCATCCCCTTCACTATTCCCTTTCATTTGTATAGAGAGGTGAGATATGGGGGATGTGGGATTAGCAATTATCATAAGTTCCAGTTCACTACAAGAACCCCAAACTAAACACGCGCAAAAACACTAAACATTTTGTAATCAAAGCAAAGGCGAAAGACATCAACAAGCATTCTCGTATATTCATCTCGAGCATGTTGGAGCGTTGTGGTGATCTAATCCCTTGTGAAGTGTTGAGTATCATCTCTTGACCGACCATAAGGGTTGCTCTCACTGTACCCACGACTTCCATCTACCCTTTGCCTTTCACTACCAGCTTTATGCATGGAGGTCTACATACGGAGGATTAGTAAAGCAGAATGAAGCCGCCACATCCTGTGAAAATATCATGCATAGATTAGAAAATGAACAGACCTCTTTTTGAAGCAGTAATGAGTATATTTAGACTCCTCGTGCTGCAGAACAGAGTAACCATGTACTAGAAAACGAAAAACATGCATCTTTAGCGTAATACGATGCGTTAGAATCTCAAAGATGTATAAGACAGAAAAATCGGGCTGCCATAAACACGTAGCAGCCCATAGGACGAGGCAAAATCTAAGGAGCTGTTCTATATGATAGCTTTTTTTTCTTTTTTAAAAAAGAAACCATCTTGAATAGAATTTTAAAAATAAAACCTAGATTATCAAAAAATAGTGTCTCAAATACAATGACCAAGAAAGTTCAAAAAAAAAAAAAAGGGCATTTTCTAGATCTATGTTATTTCCGTTCATTCTTCTTTTTTAAAAAGAGGAAGTCTGACCAAATAATCTTGACTCGTTGGCCAAAGTATCCAAAATACAAATCAGGAATTAAGCATACCAACCACCTTGGTGTTTTCTTCTTGTAAATAATTTATGTGATCATCATAAACAGCTAAACCAGGATGCACATTGAGTTACCTCTAAATTCAGGTTGTGAACATTGAATACATCCCTCATGGGAAGTGAGTTATATGCTTGTATATAAGATCTGTAGGCCTTTTTCGCTGCCTTGTTGAGGTAGAAATTGGCAGAAACAATTTTTTCCTGCAAGAATCCATGTCAACTATGGTATATAGGAAAATTCAAATAATTTATTCGCAAGAAACTTAATCAGGCAGAGTCACTGTAGAATAAGTTACCAGATGCGAGCAAACATCCCTCACCCGCCTTTCATCATAATCATGCTCCACAACGGGGACACCGCCATCCTGGCACGCACATGAATGTCATTTTGTCAATCTTCAGCATAAGAATCTATGGCCATCCGGCCACAGTCGGACCAAGCAATAGACATAATCACTCCAAAACGGATGTTTTCATTTCCCCTTTTATTCATGACCATTTCAGTATATGTGTGAGACACCTAAAGTGACCAAGCAAACAAGGTTGTTTGCCCCCTTTTCATGATCTTTTTACTATAATTATAAAGCAAACGGGGGTTTGATAGATATGTGGCTAGACAAATATAAAATCATGTGTGAATAAATCATTAGACTTAGAAATTAATGGTTCAAATTAAAAGCTGAATTCTCTGTACAACTCATCATCGTTGATTTCCAAAATCCAAACTGAATGGTCTAGACGCATATAAATTTATGTGGATAGCCACATATTCTTTGTGCCCAGCGTTTCAAGTATTACTAGTTGCAATTGAATTGGAGTCCAACACTAAGTTTCTACTCTGTCCTCCATATACCACAACACAACAATAGCAGGCATTAGCAAACCACACCTTCAAGTAACGGATAAAGCCAAGTTCTTCTGGAATTAAGAATAGGAGAACACATCCGCTGCCACCCTCTCCCCTAGCAGTGCGACCCATCCTATGGATATAATCCTAAAAGCTCAAACACAAGAGGCATGTGTCACCAACGGGTACTGAGTGAACACAGAGGATGGTGTGAAGGTGGACTGTAAGCAAACCTCGGGATCATTAGGAGGGTCATACTGCACAATCCGATCCTGCATGGCATGGCATGGCACAACTGTTAGCATCACTTTTACGGAATTGTGAAGTGCACAGATCATAAACAACATCAAGTATTCAAGTAATGAAATCAGATCGTCCATTAAGGAACAGAGGTAACCAAATCAAGGACTCTTCTCTTTCGGTAAAAGAACCATTGGTAGGGACAAATTTCCTCATTAAACAACAAGAATAAAAGATTTTTATAATGGAGGTGATGCGAAAAATCACGTCAGTGATCACAGAAAGTACAAAGTATCAAGTAGCAGAGAGAACTTACAACAGCAGGAATGTCAAGTCCATGACCAGCAACATCAGTACACAAAAGGATACCTCGTTCAACTTCACAGAAATCGGAAAATGTTTTGGATCTCTTCAGTTGCTTTTGCCTCTCATGGATTTCAAAACAATCAATTTGGATATATTTTAGAAGAGCTGAGTAGTACTCAACAGAGTCGCAAGTAGAGAAGAAGACCACAATTTTCTTCGTGTTATTTTTCTTCAGAAAATTGTAAAGAGTAACAAATTTCTTTGCACAAGGAATCACCACAAAGCCTTGCTTCAGCCCCTCGTTTGTTGCCTACATCACCCAGCATTATCATTCACGAGTAGTCAGAGTTAAGCACTGATAAGATCACAACGCACAATGACTAATCATCACGCTCCTTGCCATATATAAACATCACTCGTGTATAACTGGGCTGCAAAACTTTGTTTAAATGAAAATTGCCAGAATGAAAAAAGACCCAAATTAAAGACAACTATTCCTTTGAACAATTTTCGAAGGTTAGGCACATTCATATAAAAAAAATGTAAAGTGCCCATTTGAATCACCTTTTTCCTCCCTCGCTCCACTCTGATGATTACAGCAGTTGAACGAAATGGCAAGCACAATTTTTAACGGACTTTGGCCATGCTCTACATCAGCATAACCATATGTGATATATGAATTATGAATGCTTAACCTTTTTCTAGTTTCACCACTACATTTCACCATTTTGTTCCCACATGATCCTCCTTAATATTTGTACTAAAAGAAATCAAAAGAATAGAAGAGGGGTGGGAAAACTTGATAGAGATCAATGACACTGACACTGATTCAATATCATGTCCGGCTTCATCAAGGCACGGCAAGGGACATTAACAACCCAATTATTCCCAACCATTGAAAAAAAAATGAAAATCTTTCTTAGCTTCTCTTTGATGGGGGAAAACAATAAACCCACATAATCCCTCAATTGCAGGGGGTGTGGAGAAGACATGATATACACGATCTTATATAATATATTTTTACAATGTGGTTTTTTAATGCACTATTACACCTAGAAGGTGTCAGAATTTGATTTCATGAGTCATAATTAGAGAGAAGAGTTGCTTAGCACTGATTAACCTTACATATAATCGGAGGAAAGGGTTAACCGTGTCGAAATCATAATTAGATAAAATGATAGTTTATCATTGAACTAATCCTCCTTGTCACCTCAGAATCAGAGGGGATGATTGTTCAACACTATGCCAATCTTGCTTACCCTCATATAAATGGTGGAAAACAAAATCATATCTGATCTACACTAATTTCGAATTTGGAACCAATCCATCAAATTTCAAAGAAAGACAACAGCAGCACCAGAGATGCATTCAACAACTTTGAACTGAAATGAGTTTAGTGCGGTTCAGTGTATAATAAATACCTCGGTCATGTTGGTCACACTCATCGGTTCAGTGTATAATAAATACCTCGGTCATGTTGGTCACACTCATCGCTGGAAATCGCCTTGTGAGTGAATTCTGAAATATGGACGATCAATTGGCTGTGATGAGTTCGTCTCGACGGCGGCGGCGGCGGCGGCGGCGGCTGCTGCGGAAACGAGCGGCACTTATCGAGTGACTGCGATTTCAAGAAACAGGTAGGGTTTGTTTCATGGATGAACATGATAAAATTGATTTCAGAATAGTCAAGGCCGGTAAATTTTATTGACGGTATATTAGTCAAAAATAATATTCTTTTTATTTTAAAATATAAAAAATAGTTTGATTTGTTATATGAATTTATATATATATTGAATTTTATGAAGAAAAAAAATATATTTTTTTATGATAGTGAGATTTTTGTTATAATAATCGTGAGAAGAGATAGTTGATGTATTATATCAAATGATATAATTGTTTTGAGTTTTTTAAGTGGAAAAGTTATTAAATATGATACGTTTAAATATGATATGTTATATATTTTTTGGGACATCCCAAATAGATAAGTGTTGTATATATTATGAAACGGAAAGAGTATTATCTTGTTCTCATGATTCTTACCGCATTTACATATTTTGTATTATTCTATATGCATGAGTATAAATCTTATTTTCATATCAAATCACGTCTGATTGTCTCGCAACATGTATTAGGTTGAAATACATAACTTATACAACAATTACGTTTGATCGTCGTTACACACATATCAAGTCAAAGTATTGTAATAATTTTGGGACGGATGGAGTATCACTTTCGTTTCATAAAACATCCAACATTTGTCACGTAAATCATAAAATTGATCGCATTACAAATAATTTATAAAATGATCAAATAATTTTTTTTGTAAGTTAATCGTGAGATATCAAAGATAATTTAAATTATATATTATAATATTAGGTGAAAATAAATTTCACACTGTACCATTTAGTAATAATAAATAATACATCAAAATATATTATAAATAATATAGTTATTGTATAATATTAGTATGTTTTTTGAGACGAAGGAAATATAAGTTGTGCTTTTATACAATAATGGTTGCATAATGATGGATGGAATAACATCGTTAGATGTAAAAAAACTTAACAAATTGTGTGTTGAATAATGATTTTTTGAAAAAATTGCTCCTAAAACTTAGGATGAAGGGAGTATTATAGTGCATCAAGGTTATCGAATGAGTAATGCAATGGATTTGATCACCATTTATAAGTTTGTATGGCCAATCCAGCTTGTAATGTGATTGTCTAAGGATTAAATGGGTGCATGGTAAATGAGAAAGAAGTTTTTGCTCCATGGACGAGACGGCAGGGATTTAACACAATGGAATAACATCGTGAAGGTAGTTTAAGACAGGATCAAAAACATAGGGAGGATATGGCATAAACGTAATATATACAACCAAAGAAGGATATGACTCAAATCTTCAATCTTGATCATGGTGTAGTTCCCTAGTGAAGTTCAGCGCGGGAACTTCCCTTGCGTGACACTCTTTAATTTCATGACTTGCATTGAGACGGAAATTAAGAACAAAGATTCGGCCTGTGGTCAAGGGACTTGGCTATAATGACGTCTTAGCTTGGCAATGAAAGCAAAGAGACCATTTGGAGATGCTGAAGAATAGCCTGACAGTATGAGAGGACTACAACACAATACAACCAGCATCAAACTACGACTTCAGCACATGATTTGGCAGAAAAACCAGTATCATAAACACTAAACCTTGTAAATCCCTAAAAATTTGCAAGCCAATATTGCTACTTGCAAAACAGGATATCAACAAACATGAAACAAAATAACAGTATTCGCTCAATGCAAGCAAGTTCCACAAAACAAGAGGCAACAGGAAAAATTTGCCCGTGCTTTTGCTGCTCCAACCTGAGCAAAGTCCACCTAACGAAAGGACAGTAAGAAACCAAAAAAATTGTCAGCAGGCTTGGTTATTTCACCGTAAGTGAGAAAATCGCAAATCTGATCATGAATTGGTAAAAACCTGATTGATTCCGAATAGCATACTCTCAAGCAAGCTTGCTTTTCTTCAGGAGAGGCTGATCTGTGCCCACCTGTAAAACACGACGAATCTCCGGGTTATCATTGACATATTGAAACCAAACATAAGAACATTTTCATATTGTCCCGATGGAAAAAAGAAAAGTAGACTAAACTTAAGAATCCACTAATAAGACCTCCTTGAGCATCAAATACATGTATAATGCATCATATACAAGATCAATTTCGGTACGGGCTAGCTGGTAGGTGTACATGCTTATCCATTTCATTGGCAATGATATGATTTGCAGCCCTGAAGAAAGGCGACAAATAAGTGGAAATTCGCTATTGCTAGCCATAGAGATGGTCTTTATTGCGGTTTTGATTGATATATAGCTCGTTGGATCCGGTGGCTCTTCTTCAATTTGAGAAGAAGCACCAATTCAGGTTAAAGCTGACCGTCCACAATTTATCTTTCAGTCTAGCAAAAGTTTCAAAATTTTTAAGTTCTGGCATTCACAAAAAAAGAAGCATTAGTTGCTAATCAATTTTACCAACCAATGTTTTAAACTTCTAGTATGATCAAAGATGCTCTCTCATAGCAGAACTATCTCTTTGCTCACTTCCAAGAGACATCCACATTAAGTTGCTTCAACAAGGGACACACAGCAGGACATTTGCATACCACCACTATGCCAGAGGCTGAGAAGCTGCAATGTTTCTTCTCGGATCATATCAAACAGTAAGCATGCTACAGTCAGCTTTTCTCTCTTATGAACTTAGCATCTCCACAATAGAAAAGAGTTCCCACATGGTCCACAAAGGAACATACAGTGACATGCACACTCAAAGGAAAAAAGAGGTGGTGAAGATAGCAAAGCCAGAAGAAAACACAACAATAAAAGGACTCTTACAATGTTTGGGCATTCATATTCGATCCCAGCAGCTTCTATTTTCTTTTGACACTTCTTTCCCCTTTGCAAAATTCTCTCAACCAGTTTCTTGTGCTCCTCCAACGTCCTTTCCTGCGGATAAATTAAATCCTCATGAAGAAAGGGTATATTCTCTATTATATACTAATATGGCTTCAAACAAATAATTTCATTGTCATAGCAAAGCATACTTTATTCTGTCGTGCCCTTTCAATTCCAACAAAGTCAACAGGGTTAAATTTAACATTAGCTCCACGCCACCTGATTTACAAGATGAATAAGGGAAAATTATTTGCCACAAAAACCAACAACAGGATAACAGCATAAAAATCAGTATTCACCAACTTTAATCAAAGTTAGCATTAACAACAAGAAAACTGGAGTACTGGACCTCCCAAAGAAGTTAATTTTTGGACAGTGCCTAGCCACAATACCCAGAAACTTGTAAACATGCTGATTATTGGAGCATAAATCTCACACAGCATCAACCTATAAGAACTTGACACCTACAACAGTGAAGTAATGAGAAAGAACAAAACACCATTTGCTGCATAATGGATCTCACTTAACTATAATAACTTAAAGTTATGTTATCAAGCTCCTAGATTCTTCCAACAATTTATAACAATAGTTTATAATAAGAGAAAAAGAACTTGGGTATTTAAACTTACGCACAGTAAACATCTTAAAAGACACATGACCTGTTTTTGTCTTCCTTTCGCTACTCTCATTTTAAAAGCTAGAGTGCCATGTTTTCTTATCTATCACATTGCGTTTGATACTTCTATAGACATTTGAATTCAGCTCTGCCTCCCAAAATCAGTTATAGAACCACAGAAATTTGTATGAGAAAACCAAACATGAATCCAATGGAGCCCACAAGTCAAGCCTCTCTGACATGAATAAAACAAATTAGGTAGAGGCTATTTTCTTTCATTTCCAGGCGATCCAATGAAACATTCCATAAATAATCTTGTCTTACAGTTTAGGGTACACACGCTCTGGAGGAACTAACTGAACTTGCAGCATGTGCTCAAACAATAAATAGTTATGCATCGACTCAGCGACAATCTTTGCCACCTGATAAAAACAGGTAACATCACATAATATGGGACAGCTAATTTATCCAAGCTCAATTCTATTCTCTACTAACTAGTACAAACCTCGGGATACTCAAATTCAATGAAACCGTAATGCTTTGATCTTCCAGTCTGCAAGCATTCAATTAAAGAGAAGTCAAAACAAGCTACTAGGAAGTGGCATAAGCGTACAAGACTATATCCAATATTTCATGTTCATCACATCCTTGATAAAATACAAGATATATGCAGAAAAAGGAGAAGAAAATGTGGGACCAAACCTTTCTATTCCGAGCTATCCTCAGTCTCTTAATTGTCCCAAATTGCTTGAAGAAAACTGTGACAAAATTCTCAGCATCAACCACAAAAACAACAAATAACATATAAAACAAGAATAAAAAAACAAATCCAGAAATATCACCTCTCATCTCATCCTCATAGAATCCATGTGGAATCCTCCCAATATACAACACCGTCGATCTGTTGTCCACCGACGGTTGTTCCTTCTGCAAATCCTTCGCTGAACCACCGCTTTCCAGTGGCTAAACCGTAACAACCCAACAAAAATCAGAATCCAGAATATTCATTCAATCCAATACTAAAAAGAAAAAGAAAAACATAATGGGGAAAAAAGAATACCAAGAAGTCATCTTTGTTCTTCACTTCAGTTGAAGAAGTAACCAACTCCATGGTACTCTTCTTCCCTTTCTTTGTCATGACTTCTGCTTCTAGGAATGCAAAGACCTGTAAGGCTACGAGAAATCAAATCAATATTCTTCTATAATACTTCAAGACTATTATGGATAAGATATTCATGAAAGCTTTCAAACACTACAAGGGCTTCGATTGTGCGATAGAAGTTAGCACAAAATCTCAGAGTACAGAACCATAACACATAGAGAAAAAAAACGATAATTTTGAAACATATATATATCACGCTAGTAGCTGCTGCCCACCAAATAACACGTTCTTTTAGTTCATATAAAAAGAATTATTTGAATTGAAACGCACTCCTTGATAACTACTAGTGAAGTTCACGAACTATAACCAACCTAATAGTTCAAATTATTGGATGAGAAATCAGAATTGTATCAATCCAACGATGTCAACACCGAAACAACAATCAATACCTCAAACCAACGAAACCCAAAATACTCCGAACCCTAACTCTCACAAATCCCAACGACCACCTAAACACCCATCGAACCGATCAATTGGAGACACATCAACGAGAAACGAAAATGAATAGAGGAGACGAGGAGTGAGAGATTGGGTAAGAGTAAGAGAAACGGAGGAGAGAAAATTAGAGCTTACTGGAGCGGGCTGTGACGGCGGCTGCGTGGGGAGGCGGCGGCGACGAGGACGTGAGGGGGTCTGCGAGAATCGGCGGCGGGAAGTTGGAGAGAAAAACCTAGCGAGCGAACTCCTAGTTGATAATGATACTAATAAGGAATAGTATAACTAACATATTTCTAACTACCTTTTTTTCATTTTATTCTTTTTTTATTTTAATTGAAATATTTTAATTATATATATTTAAAATTTATATAAATTTTAATTATTTATCAATCACATTCCCTTCTTAGTAATATTTTAATATAAAAAATCAAATCAATATATCTATTATAATAGATCGATTAATTTTTTTCGACACTATTACAATAAAATGAACTATCATAAAAACTAATTTGATTTTTTTATACTAAAATTAGCTACTAAGAAGGGAACGTGATTGATAAAAAAAACCTTTTAATTAATTGGAGACTGATAGAATTTTTTTTTTAAACCATAATTAAAAGTGAGAGAAATTAAATATCATAAATATACATCCTTTAAAAAATTTTAAATGTCGAGAATATAATTAACTTCATAGATATCCTTTGAAAATTATAAATGACGAAACTACCATAATATATAATAGATAATAGAGTTGAGAGGATTACGAGATGATTCTAGGGAAAAGAGCATTTTTACCCGTAACCAACAACTGTTGTGTCATTTCAACCACTAATCAATCATTTTAAAATTTAAAATTCTAAAAAGATTTTGTTTTAAAAAATATACCTGTGGTGAAGAATCAATGGCAACACATAATTGGATGCTTGGTGCAGCATCAACCATTTTCCTAATTAACTATCATTGATATCCTTTATTTTAATCTTCTTACATTATAGTTAATATTAAGTGAAATTAATATCATAATTAATTAAATTAAGCAAAATTAAATGTCACAGATATCCTATAAAAAAATTTTAAAACGTTGAAACTAGCTCGACATAGTGACATACCATATGATGATTTTAACATTTGAAAAATTAATGTAACTGTATATATAATATATTTATGGTGATAGTCCAAATTAGAAAGAACTCAATTTATCTTGTTTGCTTTTTTACAAGTATTTAAATCATATTGCATTATAGGAAAACTAAAATATCAATATATATATACAAAAACTAAATCTATGATCACAAATGTGTGATATTTAATATAAGACTAAACAAAGTTTAGTATCAAAATCCCAAAACTACTTCATATATTTGTAATAGATATTTGAATCATATTGTATTATAGGGTAAATGAATTACCAATATACATTAAATAAATTTTATTTGTGATCATATTTCATAAATATGAAAGACATTAAATATAGGACAAATCAAACTTGATACTAAAACAATCAAACTTTGATATAAAAAACATCTTTACATATTTATAATAGATATATCATCAAAGAAAAAATAATTCTTTAAGGAGCTCTGTTAGATGTCTATATTTTTTGTTGTACTTTCATCTCATGAAGTATTAACTCATGGCTCGTCATGCACTACAAAAATGATCAGATTAGCAACCATCGTTTTCGATAGCTAAAGGGCGGTTTAATATTGTCGTTAAAAATTGAAGAATCCAAAATCAATAACACAAACAAAAAATCAGTAACGAAAATCAAAATCACTTTATGAAATTAAATAAATTTGTGCAAATAGAATCTTAAATATTGTACTCGAATGAATAGAAAATAAAAACCAAAAATCATTTTCTTCAGTTTTCTCCTTTTATTTTATCCATTTAAGAAAAATAAAATAAAAAATGATATCAAACAGGTCCTAAATGGTTGATAAAGGGTTTTGCGACCACATAGCTACTGAAAAATGATGGTAGCTAAAAACTTAGTTTGTAATTGATTTAGCGATAGCATTGTCACTGTTTAGCAATAGAATCCATTACAAATTATCGACATAAAGGATGTTGGTTGCTAACCATGTACCAGCAAGGTTAACGATCAAAAAGAGTTTTTTGATCACTAATTAATGACAGTATTTATCGCTTAACTTATTTTTTGTACTAAAAAAGTTAAGGATAATGGTTGTTATTAATTAACAATGGAAAAATCAATATTGATATTTGCCCAATACTTTTACTTTGATCTTTTGTTTTAGGTAAAAAGAGATATGCAATGACAACACATTGATGATTCTCGTGGATATTCTTTTTGTCTTATGACAACACATTCATATTGGTCTTATACTTCACAGCACCAATCATATTTGATCAAAACACGATATTCGTGTTTTAGATAACAAACATGACCATCGTCTTTCACATTTTCTCTCCTCATCCGGCCATACTTTTTTAATTTTAAAACCTCCAACCATACATCCTTAAATTAAATTTTTTATTGGTAATATTTGTCCAAAAAATCTCATGTATTGCATGAGTTACTCCTTTCGTTCATTCAAATTATAATATTTTCATATTTAATAATTTAAAAAAAAATATTCTTATTTTATATCGCATCAACTCATCCAACATTATTTTCTTTGTTCTTTTTCTTACTTCTTTATCTCACACACTTACAAGGATAAAGTTATTATTTTTTATTAATTCAAAACACACATAAATTATCATGTCGGGTTAAATTGTTGTAATTTGAATAGGACAGAGGAAGTATTATTCTAGTTATCATTCATAAGTCCTTAACGTGGTTTTTGGATACAATAATATAAATTTATTTCTTTATCCTTTTTAAACTAATTTTATATAATTTTTTAATTTTATTATCTTTTCAATTATATTCATATTTCATATTTTATAATGAATATAATATATATAGCTATTCATTTATTATAGCTTAATAAGAACAAATACTCGTCAATATTATCATAAGCAATTCATATCTTTTTCAAACCTAAATGATGGGTTTTCCTTTTTTCTTTTTTCAAACCTAAAAGTTCATGATCATTAACCAATGCATTTCAATGTTAGAAAAAAAAAAAAGACTAATCAAATGAATTTCGCTTAATGTTCAAACAAAGTAGTCCTACCATGAAATTATCTTAATTTCTATACTAACTCATTCAAATAACAATGAATTAAATCAAGAGTTGTTGTTCTTGTTTTCTTTTTTCCTCTTACAACGTGTCACATCAATATAACATTAGACAAGAAAAATTAAAACGTTATTACAATGAAATAGATTAAACCTTTCATCATATTATTGACTTGGTAACAAAACAAACCAACATTCTAGTATCTAGAAATACATATCTTATTAT